>JAJGRW010000693.1:2890675-3016639 GCA_025461045.1 Carex parvula | reverse complement strand
AAAAAACATAGGTACTCGACAACAAAATTGGCTGGCCGAAAGAAAATAGGCTTTGATGAAGTATCAAGGTCAAAAATATTCAAAATAAGTCCAATTTTTTTTGTCCGAGGTCGTATTGACCGTGGCATATAAATTAACAATTCCCAAGCCTTATTTTTCAAAATAAGCACAAAGTTCCAATCCTAAGTTTGAATAATATATATAATTAGTTCATCATCTACATTTTTAGGTGTACATCTTATGTGCATATCATCAAAATAGAAACATGCAACTAAGTACATTTTCATCTGGAGTTTATCACAAAAGAGTATAATTGCTATGATCTAATCCTTATAAAATATATCTCTATAGATGTCACATTTTCGTAACAACTACATAAATATTTCTAATTTATCCTGACTCAAGTAACAATTTTTAAGAGGCTTCAAATAATGAGCTAGACAAGAAGAAATTCAACCCAATGAAGAAGCTAGGACAAGGTAACAACACACATAATCAAGGTGATACGAATAATACAAATAGTCTTCGAATGTTAGTACAGTTAATTAGACATCCTAAAAGGTTACAAGCTTTTGTCACGTACCATACTAACGCATATCCAATTAAAAATAATGTGTAATTTCAAACTTAAAAGATCTATCAGCACAACAATCAGTGTTTGAAAATCCCATGTGGTGAAATGACATGGAGGAAGAATATTTTGTTAAAAAAAAATATGGATGATTGTATATAATATGGTATTAATTACAAAAATATGGTATTGACTACAAAGGAAGTTTTTTTCCAATAGCAAAAAGGAGTATGGTAAAAGTATTATTCGGTTGCAGTAAATAAAGGTTGGAACTTAAACAAATTGGATGTAAAATATTTTATTCTTACAAGGAACCTTGATGAAGACATGTATATGATCATATATACCTGGGCCAGCAAAAGAAAATGACAAAGGCTTGGTAGGATAAATTTGATATTTATCCTAGAAGTGATGAAAACAAAATTAGATTAATTAAACTTCACCTAAAGGATAAATTTGATATTAAAGACTTAGAAAAACTTATGTATTTTCTATGAATTGAACTCGTATAACGAAGTAAATAATTTTTTCTCACCATGAGAAAATGCACTAGACCTTCTAATACAAATGGAAAAAAATTGGGTGCTAAGCTTATTAATACTCTAATTGAAATACATAAAAAATTGAATATTGAAAATGGTGAACGGACCCGTAAGTAATGTAGGACAACTTCAAACAATGTACTTAACTATCACTATATTGGACTTTGCATTTACTATTTTTACAATAAGTCAATTTATGCGTGTCCCAAATGCAAATCACACGGGCGTTACTTACCTGCATTCTTAGATATGTGAAGGATTCATCAGGTCGAGATATATAACATAAGCAACATGATGATTTTGCTATTGTAGGTTACTTAGGTGCACATGGAAATGAAGTTATGATAGACGGTTCACTACAGGTTGCTGCACTTTCATTAGAGGAAAATCTCACGACATGGACGAAATAAAAGCAACATATCATGGTGAGATCTAGCATTAAGGCAGAGTATCGAACGATGGTACACATCGTGCCTAAGATTATATGAATTTAACATGATGATCCCATGGAAGATGTATCCCAATACCAATTCGGCTCGATATTGCTTCTAATTTGGTATCTCATGGAAGAACAAACGATATTTAGGTGAATTGTCACTTTATTAAGAAAAAATGCAATATAAAAATTGAAGCACCATATGTATGAAGAACTAATCCATATATTTACCAAAGCATTGATACTTCCAATTCCAACTAATATATATTACTCAAGTTAGACTCGATAGATATATATATCCTTGGAAGATATAAATCGTTGGATACATGAAGCATAAAGTGAAGTGAAATTTCTAATGATTACTCCTTCCTTTCTCTCTTCGATCGTTTGTTCTCCCAATGTTTACCATTTACAGAAATATATCTTCTTCCCATTATCGCTATTTTAATAAATTTAACCAATGGAAAAATTAGTCTTGTAATTGTATAAATAGTTATTATTTGTTCATTGTAAACATAGGAATTTATTGAATAAAGCAATCAATTCAGTCAATTAGATAAAATTCTGGTACGATTCAAAATAGATATGGTTATAATAGAACACAAAAAGATTCAAGCCAACAAAAAAAAAGAACTTATTTACCATGTAAGGATATTTCGGATTTGATGAAAAATACATTTGTAGATACTCGACAACAAAATTGAGTGGCTCAAAGAAAAAATAGGCTTTTTTGAAGTATGAAGGTCAATAATATTTCAAAATAAGTTTCCAAATTTTTCCAACAAATACTATCTGAAACTCTACAAAACAAGTAGACATCATTAACAGAAAATTTCGCAACAATGCCTTTGTAGTCCATATTTCATTGTGTCACACTACTACAGAGACGTTAACCATACATGGCATATCATACATGGATGCGAGAAAATTTCATATAAACAGTTTGTAATGAGACGAAGCGCTCGTGCGAACGTGTATTAAAGACACCATTTGTCAAATTATGATTAGGCGGTCCAGATTTTTTATAAAATATTTTGGAATCTTCTTTATACATTAAAACCATTCTGCTAGCTATTAAGTTTTATAAATTTTGCGTGTATATATCATACAACTTTTGGAAAATATTTCACTATTTAATATTTATGCACAAGTCTCGTTATTTTCAGAGAATTCATAAGAGGAATCCTTATTCGTCTAACTGTGATAGAGGTGAAATTTTGTTGTTTTGGTAAAAGTTCATTACTGCTTTTACGAATGAATAATTAATTTCCAATATATATAATAGCAAAATGTTGATGAGATATCGATATGGTGCTCATGCAATTAATCTAATATGAAATACAAGCAAATTAATCTGGTATTTGTTCGAAAAAAAAATACCAGTAACTAATTGTTTTATTAATCCCTCAAATTATTAAAGTAATAATAAATTCATGGGACATTTTACATTTAGGTTTCAAATTCAGCATTATATTTTAAAGATTCGGAGCTATTTTTTCCCAGAATGTCTCTTAGTATTCTTCGACGGGAAAAGAAAAGTTGAATGCTATAATTGTTGGGATATACAAAGTGAAATATGTTGATTGTAAAATGTGATAGATAAGTAGGTGGGAAGTCTTATTTATAGTGCTTTATGTGGTCATGAAAAATAGAAATTCTTATTTCAAAAGTATAGAAATGAGATAAATTATCGCTAAATTCGATTTAAATATTCAATGATGGAATCTAATAGTTATTTTAGTAAAACCTGATATCACAAGTAGTAATCGTAAAAGATACTCTTAATAGATTAATAGAAAGAATTATAAAATAATACGATTCAAAATTGAGATGGTTATAATAAAACTCAGAAAAATTGAAGACCACAAAGAAACTTTCTACCTTGTAGGAGATTAGTGCATCTCTTCTATTCAAGAATCAGCAAGCCGCTGCTCTAGCATTCCGTGCTTTTCTCTGTGTTGTTCTGAACTTATGAATCAGTAATAATTCTCCGTTAATATTTAGCACTAAGAGTCGTTGCTAAATGTTTCCATAAAACATTGCTCACGAAAGACAATATCTGCTGCATAACGCGAGTAATGACTCTTAATATTATATTCGATGGTCTAATATTAATAAAGATTTACTAATGTCCTCTCAAATACTATTAAGTTATCATGAAAATTATACCAAATCTGATAATAATGATAGCAATTTGTAACCAATAGTTGAGTAAAGCTAGTGTGTGCTATGCTCATCAAAAGATTTGGTGAGCATAACTTCAAAACCTATCGGATTGGCTTCAAACGACAAATCCAAACCGTTCAAACCGATTTAATTCACGAGTGATGCTTATAGATGTAAAATTTTAAAAATTTTATTGTTATTTATTACAAAGTCAAGCGGTAATTTTTTTTTATTGTTATTTATTAGTAACAACAATAATAATAATTAGAAACAAAAAGTTATATATGATATCAATAATAATAACCGTATTACTAATTAGATTTTAATAGAAGTAATTATAAAATTATTCACTTAAAAATAGAGAAGGTTATGATAAAACAAGAAAGAAATTCTTTACCATGGAAGAGGTTAGTTTGCTTGTTGTATTTGATTAGAATCTCCAAGTTGTTGCTCTAGTATTCCATTAATATAAAATTGTGTCTATTAATAGTAGATGCAACTAGTACCAAAAGAGGACATAAAATTAGTCCCACCAAAAATCCAAAAAATAACAATTATTAGAAGAAGACACAAAATAGGTCTCACCACCGTGTTTCAATTTGGGATTCGGTGAAATTCTTAGGTGCATTCGGAACGCATAACCTCTCGTTTATATCTATGCGTTAAAAGAATCACCAAATGAAATCCTTAGGTACATTCGGAACGCATAACCTCTCGTTTGTATCTATGCGCTAGAAGGCTAAAACAAATTGAGTAAGGTGTATTTACTTTCTTGCAATTTATTTTTTATCAATAAAGTTGCACTCTACTAACACACTTAGTCTTTAAAATTTTAGTTCAAAGAAGGGATAAAAAATTTAAAAGGACGAAAAATGAGTATTGATTAATTTTAAGATTTCTTTTACCATGATGATGTTAGGACGGATTGTCTTGGAAATATTTCAAAATCAAAGCATTGTGAATGCAAATGTTTCTATTTTCAAAAAATTTCACAAAGTACAAATATTAGGAATTGAGTAAACACTTTTGTACTAGGTTAGTTCTTAGAAAAAATATCAATATTTCCAAAAATCTTAATCAAGAGCCAATTTTTAGTCAACCTATCCAAGTAGCCTTGCTTATTTTGTTCGAGGACGAACAAAAGTTTAAGCTTGGGGGTGTGATGAAACCAAAACATATAGCGAAAATTATTATTTTTCTTTTGGAAAATAGCAAAAATCGAATGCAAAGTGGCCATTTTTCTGATTTATTTACGGCAAACGTGTTTCTAGGTTTTTTTGGCAGGTTATTGAAAAAGTTGAATATTTATGTCAAAAATAGAGCAAAAGTGTCATATTTAGGCGATTTCTGGATATAGCACTAAAACAGGGCATCACATGGAGCATGCAACATCTCATACGAAGTGCACAACATGCGAAATGGTGAAAATACATGAAAATCCGCATGTGGTACAGACTTATGACGCACGATTCATGGACTCAATCCATGGACTGTTTGCTTTTGATCAAATCTCCACTGTTGATGTTATTTTCGGCAAAATTCTTCTAGAAGGATGTGATTGCTTCAGACCCAAGTCATCATAGCTATTTTTGACTTCATCTATCCAAACTTAGGTGCACTCCAAGTTTCCACCACCTCCACTACTTCCACTACTCCATCTCTCATATTAGGAAGACTATAAATACCTCCCTTGTAATAGAATTTGGTGTGCATGTTTAATTATGTTAGGTCCATAGAATTGAGATTAGCAATCATCATTGCTAGGTTAGGTCAAAAAGTTACATAGAGAGGGAAGGATAGCCACCAGAAGCCAAACAGGAGAAACATACGTCATCTAAGAAGGCAAAGGTTCATCCATCTTCAATTGAGTTGTAATTTATGTTCTCTTTATTTTATTTCTTTTATTTTGCCGTGGTCATGAGAAACTGAACTTCAAATCTCTAGGGTGACGGTGGTACTCGAATTCTTAATTATGTTTTAATATATGTTTATGTTTTGTTTATGTTGATTTGAGTTTTCTTTATTATTTAAATTATTTATATTACTTTTTTGCATAAATAGTTCTGCTTACTATATGCCAATGTCCTCCATATACCAATATGCGTAAAGTCATTGCATCCTTGTATGAGAAGGATAATGCATGTAAGTACTTCTAACACTTCGGCTAATGAGTCTTGGTAGTGGTTCAAAGACTAGGGTTAGAAGAGGAATGTTGTAAGAAGGTTACTAGAAGTGAATACAGACTATGACCCAGGGCTTATTAAAGGCGATCGCAGCAAGTCAGTTTTGTTCAAAAGTTGCATGCTTGTGCACAAATTAAAGGAAGAATTCACCCCTGAGGGGAATAGTGTACCATATTGGGATAAAATGTAGAGATTAATAAGCGTTGTGTGGGTCGAGATGTTATGCTATGCCGCCAGCAAATGCAGCGGGCAGTTCCACGCAAAGTAGTTAAGGGAGGGAGCTTCTCACCATGATCTGGTTCATGATGGCTCACTTGGGCATGGGAGAACAGTACCGAATTGAAGAAGGTCATGCCCGTGCCAAGTTGATTGTATCCAAGTGATGTCGTGTACTCACCAGTCTTTTTAGTTCCATATATCTTCATGTTTACATTTTTATCCCTTTTAGTTATGTTTCAAATTTGTTCCCCTTGTTTAGACCAGTTTTAATTAATGTTTCAAATTTCCCCACAAATGTTAAAGTCATTTTTCATTAATGTTTACCCATCTATTATTAACTGTTGGAGGTATTCTTATTCCCCAATTGCTTCATGATTCAAATTATTATTTTTTTTAATATGCAGTATGTGTGTTTTATGATTTAGTATAAATGCTTTAGTGTTGGTTTATTTAGTTTAATGTTCGGTTAATATATATCTTTAGCATTTAGTCTATATACGTTATTATCATAGAAGGAAAAATCGGAATCCGAATCGGAATTGGTCACTAGACCATGGAATTGGAATCGGGTGAATCCGTTTGAATCGGCTGAATCAGATCAGAAACTCGGAGTATTTTGACATAAGCATGTTTTGTACTGAAAAATAGAAAAAAAAATTGGTAAATAAAATATTTTTGATTCCAAAATAAACTAATTATATATAAGAAAAATAAAGGAAGCAAACAAAAAAAAAAGGTAGAAAACATTAAAAACTAATTCAAAAGAAAATGCAAAAATGCAAAAAAATGTTGAAATGGATTGGTCCAATGAACACTGAAATGGAGAGGAGTAGGAAAAGGTGGAGGCAGCTCTAAATTTGTCATTAAATGTACCGGTTGCCCCATGTCTCCACCAGAGCTTTTCGTAGCTCTTGGTCACTCTGGACCATAAGTTTATTCTATTTCTATACTTAACAGACTAGTAGACCAATTCTATTTAAGAGTGTTCTATGTATGTATGGTATCATTTTGATGTAAGTGAGAAAGAAGTGAGTAACAAAATTTTGTAATATCAATATATAATTCAGAATTTAAGAAAAGACAAATGTTATCTCCTTCACTAATAAATTATCACTAAATTTGATTTCGATATTAAATGGTTGAAACAATAAAAGTAACAATTTGAATCAATAGTTATTTTGATAAAACATGATGCCATCAGTAGTAAACGTAAAGTGGTACTCATAATATATTAATAGAAGTAACTATATAAAAAATAATATGATTCAAAAGTTAGAAGGTTATAATAACACAGAAAATCTTTACCTTGCAAGAGATTAGTGTTCTCTTGTGTTCAAGAATCTCTAAGTTGCTGCTCTAGCATTCCGTAATTTTCTTTTTGTTGTTCTGGACTTCTGATTCTGTAATTTTCTGTTAACTCTTAGAGAATCAAAGAAAGTACCTCCTGTGAATGGCGAGTAATAACTCTTAAGTATTATATGTTAACTCTTAGAGGACCAAAGTTGAATGGTATAATTATTCTAAATATAAACTTAATTAAGTTATTACTCGTTGGTAATAGCGAATACAATAAATTTGAAATTCGTACAATGAAAATAGAGTTTTTATATATATAATATGAGTCTACATAACATGCAACATGTCTTGTTTATTGGATGTGCCATTCGGATTTAAAGGAAGAGAGTACAAGAATAGTTTAATATCTATAAAAATATATTAATGTTTTCTCCTGCACTATTAAACTATCACTAAAATCAAGCTAAAATTACTTGGCTATTAAATATCAAACCAATCGTAACAACAAAAATAAAATAATAATAATTGGAAGCCAATAGTTATATATGATACCAATAATAACTAGCGTAACAGTATGCATTAGATACTAATAGAATTAAGAAAGTAATTACTCAATGATGTACTAAATTCAAAATAGTGAAGGTTATACGGAAACTCGGAAAGATATAAGACAAGAAAGAAAATTTTCACCTTGTAAGAGTTTAGATCGCCTCTGGTATTCACGAACACCTTGTAAGAGATTAGATCGCCTCTAGTATTCACGAATCTCCAAGTCGCTCTAGTATTTGGTGATTTTCTTTCTTTGTACTGATTCTCTTGTTCTCTGTTAACACATAACAACGTATAGGTAAGGTCTAGTAATAAATCTCCCACATCGTCGCCAACATGAAATTCATTAACGTAAAAGATAAAAGGAGAATTATTTCCATGAAATTACCAAATTTGGAAGTGAGAGTGAGAAGAAAAAGGGAGGATGGGAAGGAGAGATATCTTGCTCTAATTCACAGAAAAAAAATAAAATAAAGGAAACAGAGAGAGACCTTTTGCTCAAGAGAGAAGCAAATGCTATTATTGTTTATATGATTAAATAAATCCTTGAAGGAATCTGGTTCTAGTTTAGCGTGCGGGGTAACCTGGTTATTTTATTTGTCCTTCCCAATCGCTTTGATTTAAGTCCCCGTTATCACCAGAGCAAGTTTCTGGGTAACTACAGCCAAAAAAAAAAAAACCTCCATATAGTTCGTCAAATATAGATCATATATTTTTTTTATATTACTGTCCAATAAGCCAAGCATATTAATTTCTGTCAAGCAACGCATGCAGATTTTCAAAGAGCTGTGTCGATGAAATATTTTATCCGTTTATCCTACAAGTATCGTATTTCATAAAATAGAGTATAGATAAATATAATTGTTCAGTTAACATATATTATTAAGGAAAAGATAGAAATTACTGCAGCTTATTGACTAACGTATAAGTATGGACTATTTCGCAATCATTACTTAATAGAGTAATTCATAAATATTAAATTTTGTATAATTATAACTATATTATTTTTATATAATTTTTATGTAGTAATTAATGACAAAATTTATTAGTCCCACATTTTATATATATTTTATTAGTTTATGACAAAATTATTTATACAATATTTATACCATTTATTGTTAACTAATAATTTATAATTTTTATAATAATGTGATAAAATTATAATATTTTTATTTTACGATATTAGGTACATGTATTTATTTTTATTCAACCTACTTAATTGTTGGGCCTAATATATTTATTTAGTTTTCATAAAGTTGAAGTGAACAATATGTAAAAATAACTCCATCTGCCCTGTACCGTATCGATTGACGATTGACAACCTTACTTCCAATTAATTTTTTTACATAGTGCGTGTATCAAATTTGGGTCGATTTAAAGATGGTTAGCCTTCCATCAAAATATATAAATTTTCAATTGTGGCGTATTAATAACTTAATGATGGATATGACCAATTAAATTTCAAATTGATTTAAAAGTGATAAGCACGATATGTAATATTTGAATACGTTGTTATTCTATCTAAATATATTATAGTGCAATTCCTTTGTTCTATGATTCAATTTAAATGCATTAGAGTTTAGTCGCTGTTTTTATTGTAAAAGTTTAATTTTTTCTTCTTGCTTTTGCACGTCTTTTATATCCAACTTAATGACTCATCAATTTATCACCTTAATTTAATTATCTGTTTAAAGTTACACTAATGAAGCCTTCTGTTTGTAATTGGACAATCAGTTATCTGCTCATAAGTCATTATCTAATTGCGAAAATCATGTGTATTTAATGATTCAGGCATTAGTGTCCATGTAAAGAAGTCATGACTCATGTGGGACAGTATTCATGAGGGTAAAAAGTAACTATCTGCGAGGGTATACTGACAAAAAAGTGATTTTTCTATTAGTGACGGGAGTATCCACGAGGGTATACCGACAGTATCCCTCGCGGATACTGTCCCATTCTTGTAGACTGGGGAAGATTTAAGATATTGATCCTCATCTTTTGCTAAACATTGATTTTTTTAGTATATATATAAAACTAACTTCTATGGTACATTCAACTTTTATAGTTTGTAGATTGGAGAAATAATGTTAAAATTAAGAAAAATTAAATTATAATATGATCTAAATTGTTATTATAGTGCGTGTATCAAATTTGACTCAGACATCAAATAATTTTCAAATTATTATATAAGAATATTAATAACTTAATGATGAATGACCAATAAATTTCATGAATCAAATTTGAGAAACATCATATCTAAATTATTTAAAATACATCTACACATAAAAATGATATTTAAGCATCATTAGAGTTCAAAATATTACTAAAAAGAGATATATTTTATAATAACCGTAAAAAAAATTATTTGTCAAATTTTTCTATAGATGGAAGTGTTAATTAAAGATGATTATTTTAGACTTTTGACATAACAAGATTAACACAGACACTTGAAATGCCTAATACACATTAATTGTGATTTATTTTGATGGAAGCTATCTTACATGGGCTGCTGGTATGAACCGTATGTTTAGGTTCACCAGAACTAAATTAATATCTGCGCTGCATGCGGCACCATGTTCTCTTGGGTTTTCCAAATTAAAGCGTTAATTGTGCCGATTTGACCGGATCAACCATTGGTTCAGGTGCCAGCTATGACTACGTACAGCTCATAGATGTTTTAAAAATGTCCCGTGATCAAGCATTGGTTGAGGTTCCAGCGCTGACTACGCACAGCTCTTTCATGGAACCCACCAAATGTGGAAAAGTTGCAGAGGCCCTTGTACATTATAGTATTGAGAAAGGCATTGAAGACCCTGAAGTTCTGAAAATCAATTCCTGACTTCGTTTATTTATTTATTTTTTATATATATATTTTTTAATAAAGTGCTGGATTCCTGACTTTGTTGCAAAAAGAATATTTTCAAATCCTCGTTCTAATTTTCACGGAGTTAACTTACCTGTCAGCCCTGGAGTTTACCGTTATAATACGAGTACAGGACGGTCGTACCAATCTTACTTTCCTTCTTTCAGAAAAAAAAAAAAGTTGATAACCAGTTGCACAAATCTTACCTTCTTTCTCAGTAATAACTATTAATGAGAAGAAAAAAACAAAAAGCATAATAAACATGAGCCCATTACAATTTTAATATATCCTTTGTTGACGATGTAATTATAATAGGAAAATTTGTACCTAATAATTTTGGAAAGGAGAGGGTGAAGAAAAATAAACAAAACAATTAGCTCAGTCACGATTGATATGGACCGTCCAACTAATGTTGATTTTTATATTTTATGTTTTTGCCAAATTCGCCCTTAGGCCTAACAATGCACCATTAATTGTCATTAATTATACGTACCAATTACATTTCAAGGAAAAAAGTATAACGTACATAGTTCAATTTATGAAACCTACCCAGATTAGCTAACAAGTGGGCTAGCCAATCTATTTTTTCCTCAATCATATATATATATATATATATATATATATATATATATATACATGTGTGATTGCACTCTTGATCAAATCCGTTTTCAGAACGTGTATATATCTAATCTTCAAATGATTAAAATATTTTTAATAAAAATGTGATTAAATATTACAGTACTTCAAATAGGAAATTAAGCCCGTACCAAAAAAATTTTGGAAAGTAGAGGATGAAGAAAAAAACAAAACAAGTCATGACGTCCAACTAATGTTGATTTTTATTTTTTAGGTTTTTGCCAAATTTTTCCCGTAGGCCTTACATTGAACCAATAGTTGTCAACATGGGTAGCAATTATATTTCAAGGAAAAAAATACAAGTATTCCCGCTCCTACAAAAACAATGAATATAAACCGTTAAAATATAAGCTTGTACATGTATCATTTTGCAACTGTATCTGCGGGCATCGTGTATGTAGGGAACGGTAAATTTTACACGTCCGAACCGTGTATATAAAGTGTACTATGTTCGATAACACACATATATACACAGTTTCACCAAAAGCAGGGGCGGAACATAGTGGTGGGGAAAGGGTGCTAAGCACCCCCTATAGTTTGAAAATTTGTGGTTTGGTCTACTAAATTTTGTAATTTTTCTATGTATTAATATTTTTTATTCTCCTTTATAAAATGAAATTACACTATATTTAATTCTTTAGCCCCTCCAATTTCTATTTTTTAGTTTCGCCCCTGACCTAAATCGGTACATGCCTTGAGTTTTTTGGTACTGGTACTGGACATTGTTCGATAACTCACATATATACACAGTTTCACCAAAAGTACTGTGCCAGTTCTCCAAAAAGGACGCTGATCACTTAAGATGTATACACGGCATTGTTCTTTACAAAAGGAACAATAAAATGGGTATTATTAACCGTGTAAGATCTTGTAGATATATACACGAATATTGTAGGAGAACTGTGTTTTAATCTTCGACATTCATATATGGTTATTTTTTGTAATATGGTTTATATATTTTTTCGAAATTTATATGCTGTTTATATGGGCTAGCAGCCATATATTTACTAGCCAAATGCACATAGAAAATGAAGACCTTTCCATTAATTAGCTACATAACATAAAAAAAGCATTTACAAGCACACATACATAAAAAAAATTACTACGTACATTTAGAATATAAAACAATATTTACATAAAATAATCTTCTATATGTAGTGTCGATAGTGGAAGAAATTTATAATACCGTCAGAAAAATAAAATTACCTACAACAAAATGAAATAATCAACTACAGTTAATGTTGGAATTAACAACTAATCCTTAATACAATATATATATACCAAGTCTTCCGAAAAAGTCTTTTGATGCTATGACACAAATAAGTGCATGTTAATTCTTCCTTACGAAGTACCCGCACTCCCAATCATCCTTTCACTAACTCCACTGAATTGCAAGGGAAAATTTGTAAAAAGTTAGTACTGATAATAAATTAATTGTAGTAATTACTAATAATGAAATTTAATGGTAGGATATACAGCGAACGTCGTGTATGAATAAGGGTTACATTGTACATGGTTTCCAAACTGTGTCCATATAGGACTAACATACACTATTAATAGAACCCAACTGTGTCAGGTCCAAAAAAAAAGACGTTGGAAATGGTCATTTCTACATGATCGAAATAACAGTGTACAATAACAAGGGTTATGTACACGGTTCCTACAAGGCGTCCGTGTATTATTTTGCACACCGTACACGGATAGTTGTTTAGAACCGTGTATATTTTTTGTTTTATTTGAATGATTTATAATAGGCTAGCACTCATATTTTCTAGCCATTCAACATACAATTGTTTGACCCTAAAAAGTTGTTATTTAAATTCAACATGGTAGATGGCAATTTTGGGACAATTAAAAGTGCTTGTAGAATGCCAAAATTATGTACAGGCTCTTCAAAATAAATTGGGTATAGCATATTAAAATTCTTGGTAATATTCTACATGAAAAACCATGAATTTTGATATGTAATAGGGTCAAAATCACAAAGGAATTAATTTCCTACAAATAAAACAATTGCTGGATAATATATTGGGTACAAACCATGGGGTACACTTGGCAAAACCAACCCTCAAACCACTCTGGGTATAATCTAGAGCTACCTAGCAAATACCTAGCAATATGGACCCACATGTCAGTGGCTCAAAAGCATTTTCGCTGAATTCAAAAGATGGATGAACATGGTTTACGGGTATTGAACTTAATGAGCCAAGCTGACAGTCGAATAATTCATGATAAACCGTGACCACCCAAAAGCCACTCAATGTCGCTGGGTTTAAATCAAACGCTCGCGAACCCTTCAATTTGGGTGCGCTCGGTATCCCGTTCACCACAGCCAAACCTCTGCACGGCTTACCGTATGCCAAACGCAACCAAAGCAACATGAAATTAAAAGGGAAACAGTACCCCGAGCAAGAGGGACTGACATGTGGGGTCCACCTTGCTTCTTCCTCCTTGAACTCGCGGTGAAAACCGAATTTCAAGCTTTGAAATTTACCCGAACAAAGATCGAATTGAAAGAAAGCTCACCTAAACCCTTAAGTACATATCTCCCTCTACACGTCTTAGCCTTCCCTTAAGCTTGAACCTTTTTCCCTTTTCGAATTGAAGCAAATGCTATTATTGTTTATATGATTAAATAAATCCTTGAAGGAATCTGGTTCTGGTTTAACGTGCGGGGTGACCTGGTTATTTTATTTGTCCTTCCCAATCGGCTTCGATTTAAGTCCCCATTATCACCAGAGCAAGTTTCTGGGTAACTACAGCCAAAAAAAAAAAAAAAACCTCCATATAGCCGGATGATTTTCGTCAAATATAGATCATATATTTTTTCTATATTACTGTCCAATAAGCCAAGCATATTAATTTCTGTTAAAAACAAGCAACGCATGCAGATTTTCAAAGAGCTGTCTCGATGAAATTTTTTATCCGTTTATCCTGCGTGTATCATATTTCATAAAATAGAGTATATATAAATATAATTGTTCAATTAACATATATTATTAAGGACAAGATAGAAATTACGGTAGCTTATTGACTAACATATAAGTATGGACTATTTCGCAAACATGACTTAATAGAGTAATTCATAAATATTAAATTTTGTATAATTATAACTATATTATTTTTATATAATTTTTATGTAGTAATTAATGACAAAATTTATTAGTCCCACATTTTATATATATTTTATTAGTTTATGACAAAATTATTTATACAACATTTATACCATTTATTGTTAATTCATAATTTTTAATTTTTATAATAATGTGATAAAATTATAATATTTTTATTTTACGATATTAGGTACATGTATTTATTTTTATTCAACCTAAGCCAAAATTCTACGTAATTCATCATTATCTTGACTCTGATCACGCCTCCCAACTTGAATTGTTGCTTGTCCTCAAGCAACGACATCCCAGCTAGTCAAAGGTTCGGTCTAGGTTACACCATACAATCTCAATGACTTGCATAAAATTAAATGAGAACTCTGGTTTGGTACAATTGACATGACATTTAAAAATTTAGAACTCTAAAATATTTATGACTTCTATCTTGAACAATTTATTCACCCCATGATTGACCTCATTGCGCATTCCTTAGAAAAATTATTACCGAACAATTCGCTTCACAAACATCCTTAAATTTGAGAGTATTAATTTCTCCTTTGATTATAAATGGATCCCTTCCATTCAATAGGAATTCTAATGATATAAATTTTGATTTTTCTTCCCAATTAATTGGAGCAAAGTCTGACAACTAAGTGTGTTGGTACCTGTGACTATTTTTGAAAAATTAAATATGCACAAAAATTAAAACTTGGGAGGTTTTATCGAGCCTATTGGTAACCAGTCCTGTGTAGGCACCCGTACTCTTTTTATTTTATCCTCCATCTTTTATTCTATTTTTTTCTTTTTCTTTTTCTGATTTTTTTTCTATTTTTTTGGATTTTTCTCATTTCTGATTTTTTTTGTATTTTCTTCTATTTTTCTGAAAAATTAAATATTTTTGTGTCACAAGTACCATGATTACACACAATTCCAAGTATTCACTCATACAAGGAATTATTGCATAGTTTCGCTAGGGGTCTATTTATAATAAATGGGTATTCTAAAACACTATTAAACTTAAAAGATTTTGTAAAAATAAATTACTCAACAATAAAGGTTATAGGGTTTGCGGTTTTTTGGTCAACATTCATAGTTAGCAATTAACTGTTCACTTTGAGGTCACTAGTTATTTTAAAATTTTCGAATTTTTTGTATCACGGCCAATTGTCTAAACCTAGCCTAATTCAATTCAAAACAATTCCTTGTTTGATTAACCTACATACAAACTACTCCTAAATTATATACTCCTATTAATGCAAATGCCTATATGCATGCTAGATAAAAACCTCAATCGTTCATGCCATTTCTCATGGTTAAGCCTTGAGAAATAGTCCCGATTAAGTAAAATTGCTAGCGAAAAATTAAAAATAAGGGTCCTACATGCCATGATCCTAGATACAATGCAATCCTAAACTAAGTTTCTTACCCCTTCCCCCATGCTAAAACTTTGCATTGTCCTCAATGCAAGAAAATAAACTATAGAGATAAGGATAAGAAAGATCTCACAGATTACTCGTGGTGAAGGGGTGGTGGTGGGGTGAATGGAATTGGTGGTGTGAATGGTATTCCCTTTGAAAGGCAATATTCATAGAAATTTTCGTGTGCTTTGTTCACATTGTCTAAATATTTCACCAAGTAGCGGGTGCGTTTCTTCAAATTTTCGAGGGTATTGTTGGCGTAGCGTGCGGTTGGGCCGGGCTCTCGAGGTTGCGATACGTCGGTTTCTTGGTCCCAGCTGGTAGGTGCGGGCATGGTGTTTGCTTCATTTGTGTTGTCGCGTGGAGGGATGAGGTGGCGTACGAAAGCCATGTCATGATGGTGGCATGATGAGTGGTGTGATATGCTATGTGTCTCCTCCATGGGTTCTTCGATTGGTTCTTCCTCGGTTGGTTCCTCCTCGATTGGTTCTTCTTCTAGTGGTTCTTCCTCATTATTTTGTGCGTCATCTCTATGTTCAGATTCGTAACCAAACTGGAATGAAACCTTGTCCGTCCCGATGTGAAGGGTCATTCCCTCGTCTATCTTTAGTGTGTACTTGATATCGCCCTTATGTGCATTGAATACCGCTTGCACATGATCATTGTTGACAAGATAGTTCATATTGAGGCGGTTGGATCCGAATACTTCATTTTCGCCAATGAGTTTCATGTTGTGATGATGCGCAAGAAGGGTTGCATAACAACCAACCGAGACTATATGGTTGTTCTTTTTATCGTCGGCCACCGATTTGAGGTAGTGTAAGATGTGATAGCCAAGGTGTGGTTGGTATTTGTGGCTTCTCATGCATCGCATGATGTGTCCCTTTCTTTAACTTCCATGTGGTCTTCTCCTGTGGAAAAAATAGAATTGGACAAGATGATATGGATATACCTTAATTCAATACTCGAGATGAGACGTGAGTCTTTGCGATAGACCTTCCGTTCATCCATAGCAATCGTTTCCCAGTATTTCATGCGGTTGTTCCTTGTGCCCAATTCGGTTTCTCCTTTAGTGGGAATTGATAGCGCCTTGCAAAATTTCTCCATTGTTACTGCAAAGGGGTGGTTGAATAGTCGGTACTTGATTATGTCACCATCACTTTGCAAGGTTGATAGGAATTCAATAGTTGGCCTCTTATAGACTCTTGTGGCTCGCAGTCGGTCCGCTAGATTTATTAAGGGATACTCTAACATAGTCATAGCAGCCGAGGACCTTCATGGTGTTAATGCACATCGCTTTATTATTTGCAATAGTGCGATCAAGAATGGTTTGAGCGCGGTCGAATTCTTGTTGATTGCGGAACTGGATTCCCATGGATGTCATGAAGGATTCTTCATCATTGGATTGAGAGTTGGAGGTTTGAGGGCTGTTGTGCGCTATTTTTCTTAGGTTATCGTGCTCTGTTACTGTCCGTATTAACTTGATACGGGGCTAATACGGGCCTGACTTGGAGGGTTTCTGTGAACAGAGGGCAAATTTTTTTCTGAGAATTTTATGAAATGGTGCTTGAAAAAGAAAATTGATGGAGAGTTTATAAGGTAGTGAAAGGATGTGATGAAAGTGCAGGAAGTGGTGATAATGGGAGGTTAAATCTGGTTATAATTCGACTTTCCTTTCTTAGAGCGCCAGAAAATAGAGAATCGGTTATTTTTACTTAGTGAATATGGTCCGTATCAGTTGATACAGTCCGTAACCACTGTGCGGTTTTTAGTCGAATCTTGTGTTTTATGTGCCAAGTCCGGGATAGGTCCGTATTGAAGTATTACCCCGTATTAGACTGATGCAGGCCGTAACAGAGAGTAAAACTTCATGACGGGCTTCGAATTTTTCGATCAAATTCTTCCAGCATCCCTTCCTGCAGGTAAGATTAGTAACCCTGTGATTAGTGTAGTAGTTTAGGATTAAACGAACTATTTTTTGAATTTTTGTTTTTTTCATAAAACATAAAGTAAAAAGTGGCATTGGATTGCCTCCCAAGAAGTGCTTGTTTAAAGTCATTAGCTTGACTTTTTGTCATGTTAGTTTCCTCCAGATGTCCTCCTGACAATGCAAGCGGGTTGCCTGTCCGGTGGATTTCCTTCAATGTCTTCTGTGGTCTCGTGGTTATTGTCCTTTTCGAAGAAATCGGTTGGTGTTTGAGGTCCAGGGTCGAATACCAAACTCGTGTTGAGTACTGATTCAACCTCATCCAGTCTTTGAGAAATTGCATCGAGTTCTTCGCTGAGGTTCTTGATTAATGCGAGGGCTAAGAGAGAATAATTCTTGTTGTTTGCTATATTAGGACTCTTGTTCAGACCATCAGTTTGTGTTGTCACGGAGGTTAGATGGGTTTGACTGTCATCTTGTATGTTGAACAATCTCTCTATCTTTGCTACGCACATCATTTCCCTGATGTCTTCTAATTCATCCAATCGCAATTCATCGTTGCTAGACTCATCCAGTGTTTCCAAATTGGAGACTGTAGGGTGCAGAAAGTTGCACAACGAGAGAATGTGTGTGCATATGTTAAATGTCTCAGAGTTCAACGCTCTTAGTTTTCAAGACATGGAGAGAACATTGAACTTGAAACATTCATTTCTTTCTACAATTTCTTCTAGTTCACCCTCGGTAGACCTACTGTTCATGATCAGTCTATCGAGAGAGTTTATTGATTGTGGGGACGTTTAACTCCCAGCGGGCGCAAGCCCTCGCTGTTAATTACATCAGATGACCCTTCCAAGCCATACTGAATACCTCGTTCATTCCAGGATTTGTGCCTATTTGTTGTGAATTGAATAAAGAGGGCTAAAAGGGGACTCATGTGTTGGCTTTGGGTTTGATTTGATTGATTATGTATGCTTGGACATGTGTGTGTGTGTGATTTGTTAAGAATAACATTTATTGCATTTTAAATGGATTTTAGATGCTTGAGAAATATGTACACACTTTCATTTTATATTTTGTTCATGACATGCTTTATTTATATTTTATTAATAAACAAATCACTTGAATTTAAGTGAGAAAGGGTATTTTGGTCATTTTCATGACTTGGCTGATATTTAAACATATTCAATTTTGATTAGAAACATAGGAAATTTAATTTGGGTTCATTTGGAGGTGGTTTGAGTCAATTTGGCTTAAGATGAAAAAGTTATGCTTGAAAAGGACTGAGAAGGGCCTATTTGTAATTATTTATGTTTTGTCAAGGGCTCATTTACAAAGCTGGGAGGACATGAAATTGTATATGGGCTTTAGACAGGGTTTGAATGAGAAATTGGGCTTCCAGGGGTTGTTTTGAAGAGATTTTAGACAGCTAGGGACTTATTTGTAAATTTATGGGGACTGTCCCATAAATATTAGAAGTCAGAAGGCTTTATTTGCAAAAGGGCTTTAATTTAATTATTTTATTTATTATTTGGGCTTTAAGATAGATATTTTGGGCTATGAGATTTGTGCTGGGCTTTGGGATGTGCATTTTGGGTTTTAGATTCGTATAGATATCAACATGCTTATTGGGGTGCCAGGCTTCAGGATTGGTGCTGAACTTTGGGATTCGTTTATGGAAATTCATTTAACATGACATGTGGGCCCCACATGGAAGCAGGCTGTCAACTATTGGATTTCATCTTGAGACGTTAGATCGTCCCATGCTTCGAGATCAGGATTTCTAATTGAATTTTCCATCTTGGTGCCGAAATCAAAAGGTTCACATTGCTTTGAAGTTCGTGCAAACGAGATATGAACTGGGGTTTGTCCCGATCTTAAGGGTTCGGGCCTCCGGCCAACTCCGGTCACGGCAAGGCAAGGCGGCAACGCGGGTGGCATCGCCCGAGGGTCAAGAGTGCGTTGCACTTTGTGTCGGCGGTCCCCAACCACCGACGGTGGTGATTCACGGCAGGGCTCCACCGAGGCACATCGGTTTCGATTTTAATTTTACTTCTTTCAAATCAAGTTGTAATTTTCATCAATTAAGTAACTAAGCAACATCATAACATTATTCGAAGGACAATGGAGATTTTAATTTAAAGTTTATTTAAACATTGATCATGTTTGCAATTCAGGTTCTTCGGTTTGGGGCCGATTCAATGTCAATTTAGATTTTGAATGCTTAAAAATCATAAATGAGATGTAGGAGATGCTGATTTGAAACTTTTAAACTTGATAATGTAGACTGAATTTGTTATTCAACTTAAATTTTTGATTTTAGAATATTAATGAGTATAGGCTTTTGGAAGTTTCATATTTTTACAAGACTGAATTGATCCGAATTCATTGATTTCATTGGAAATTATGTGTTTTCTTGCCATTAATTCATGAAAGGGTATTTGCATTATGTTCAGGATGAGTTTCATGATTTTTATAATTTTTCTTTTATTTTTAAGACATTTGTTTATGCAGAGGGGCAGTGAAAGTAATTTTTCCATTTTTATTGCTGATTTTTCTATTTTTAAAGCTGAACTTCAAAAATTCATATTAAATTGAAATAAAATCAGGAAAATATGAAATTTGTGTCTATTTTGTGTATTTTGAAGTCTTTTATTTAATCATGATGTTTGTTCTTTGATTTGGTTTTTTAGCCGATCTGTACTGTTCATTTTATCAGCAGATGCTTTTTATCATTGAAATACTGATTTGTTTTTAAATCTGAACTTCAAAAATTCATATAAAATTGAAATAAAATCAGAAAAATGTAAAATTTGTGTCAATTTTGTGTGTTTTGAAGTCCTCTGTCTGATGGTGATGTCCATTTTTCATTTTGGTCCTTGTGTAAATCTGGGTTGTCCAATTTACCAGCAGAGGTCATTTTAACCTTTTTAAATGTTTTCCTTGTACCAGTGGTACATGCCTTGAGTTTTGGTACTGGTACTGTACATTGTTCGATAACTCACATATATACACAGTTTCACCAAAAGTACTGTGCCAGTTCTCCAAAAAGGACGCTGATCACTTAAGATGTATACACGGCATTGTTCTTTACAAAAGGAACAATAAAATGGGTATTATTAACCGTGTAAGATCTTGTAGATATATACACGAATATTGTAGGAGAACTGTGTTTTAATCTTCGACATTCATATATGGTTATTTTTTGTAATCTGGTTTATATATTTTTTCGAAATTTATATGCTGTTTATATGGGCTAGCAGCGATATATTTACTAGCCAAATGCACATAGAAAATGAAGACCTTTCCATTAATTAGCTACATAACATAAAAAAAGCATTTACAAGCACACATACATAAAAAAAATTACTACGTACATTTAGAATATAAAACAATATTTACATAAAATAATCTTCTATATGTAGTGTCGATAGTGGAAGAAATTTATAATACCGTCAGAAAAATAAAATTACCTACAACAAAATGAAATAATCAACTACAGTTAATGTTGGAATTAACAATTAATCCTTAATACAATATATATATACCAAGTCTTCCGAAAAAGTCTTTTGATGCTATGACACAAATAAGTGCATGTTAATTCTTCCTTACGAAGTACCCGCACTCCCAATCATCCTTTCACTAACTCCACTGAATTGCAAGGGAAATTTTTTAAAAAGTTAGTACTGATAATAAATTAATTGTAGTAATTACTAATAATGAAATTTAATGGTAGGATATACAGCGAACGTCGTGTATGAATAAGGGGTACATTGTACATGGTTTCCAAACTGTGTCTATATAGGACTAACATACACTGTTAATAGAACCCAACTGTGTCAGGTCTAAAAAAAAGACGCTGGAAATGGTCATTTCTACATGATCGAAATAACAGTGTACAATAACAAGGGTTATGTACACGGTTCCTACAAGGGGTCCGTGTATTATTGTGCACACCGTACACAGATAGTTGTTTAGAACCGTGTATATTTTTTGTTTTATTAAACGATTTATAATAGGCTAGCATCCATATTTTCTAGCCATTAAACATACAATTTATATCACACATCCATAATTCAATATATATTCAACATCACAACATATATAAATCAATCATATTCATTCAACATTCAACATTCAACAAAAAGAAAACAATATTTCAAATTCAATAGAAATATACAATTATACCTCCAATTCAACTAACATCGAACATAATCAAGTCATATAAACTTAGTAACAACTAATATTTTACGTGAAAATAAATATAAACCTAATTATATATGGTTAATAGGACAATAAAAAAAATTAAAAACCTAATGGATCGAACCCAATTCAATACCGGTCCTGAGATGACACGACTCGTCCATTTATCATCTTTAAATTAAATGTTTATAAAGTTTTTTTTTTTTAGGGTCAGCGGCGAAGTGCTGCCAACAGATATATTATAAAAGAGAGTATTAATTACAAGTTCCTAGCGCAGTTAAGCATGTCCCTATTTACAGATAGTATTGCACCAAAAAAAGAAGGAAAGAAAAACCCTTTTTATGTTAATGGCCCCTCTCCCTAACTCGCTGCAATGGCCGTCAGGAGTGCGCAGAAGAGACCCGCTTGGTCTATGACTGGTCTAGTGTCAAACATTTTGTACCCATTGGCATGACATCCAAAGCCGTATCATTGATCAATTGGTGAATTAGTCGCCTCTTGTTTGAGAAATGTCTCCGGTTTCGTTCTCGCCACAAAGTCCATATACCGACCGCCCATAGCGCATCCCATTGTGTTTTAGCTCTAGGCGACAGTAGTGCTCTACCTAGTTGCCATAATCCCAACAAGCCAGAATTGCTGAACTGCGCATAGTTGAAGTTGAACTGTGCCAGCAATCCCGTCCAAAACAAGTGGTTCCTAGTCTCCATACTCGAGTTATTACACATATGACATCCCTGCAGGACTGGGCATCCACGTCTGGTGAGAATCTGTTGTGTTAGAAGTCTGTTGCTAATCATTAGCCATAGGAATATTCGCACTTTCATGGGTGCCTTAATCCGCCACAAATGACCACTGTGTCGGGATAAGATGCCCTTGTGGTGTAGAGTTTGGTATGCTGAGTTTGTAGAGAAGGTACCCGAATGGGTCCATCTCCACCTGTTTCCCTCCTCCCTAGAAATTGAGCAATTGTAGAAAGGGGATAGTTGTGTTAAGTATTTGAGGAAAAAGGACTGTTCCGGACCTGGGATTGCGGCTAATTGGTGCGGTGTGGTGAGGCCATGGATTCTTCAAATTGTGGATGCCCACAATCCTTGTTGGTCCTGAGTTATCTTCCATAGCCACTTGGTTAATAGGGCATCATTTTGACATGCCAGATTCATGATCCCTAATCCCCCATTTTCTTTCAATGCACAAACCCTATCCCAATTGACCAGGCAGTTGATTCCCTTACACGACACATTACCTTTCCACAGGTAATTCCTCCGCATTTTGTCAATGTGTCGAATCACTCCCGTAGGTACTCTAAGTGCCTCCATGAAGTGTAGTGGCATAGCTGACATAACTGCTTTGATCATCGTCACTCTTCCTCCGTACGATAGGAATTTGGAGGTCCATCCCTCCAATCTTTGCTGGATTGCCTCCAGCATGGGCTGGAAACATGCTTTTTCCGGCTTATTCACACTCAACGGGAGGTCCAGGTATTTGATGGGCAGACGAGATGGTGGTGATGCCAGTATATTTTGGATGGTCAGAACCAACGGATGGGAAAGCGCAATCGGAATAAAAGTGCTCTTCCGGTGATTGAGTTTGAGCCCCGAGAGTTCCGAGAATGCTGAGATGACGCGAGTGATGACCTTGAGGGTTGTCGGGTGTGCCTCGGTAATGATGATGGTGTCATCCGCGAATTGGATAGTTTCCGGGTAAAGGAAGGCCGGAACTGGCATTAGCGATTCCGCATTGGCGAGGAACCTGTTGAGTGAGTCGGCAACTAGGATGAATAACAAGGGCGATAGCGGGTCCCCCTGTCTTAATCCTCTTTTGTGCTTAAATGAATCCGTGGTGGATCCATTGACCCTGATGGCTGAGGTTGCAGATTGCAAAATATGTAAAACCATAGAGGTGAATCTAGGCGGAAACCCCCTTTCAATCAAGAGAGTAATGAGGTAGCACCAATATACCGTGTCAAAGGCTTTCTCGAAATCCACTTTGTATAGAATTGCTGGTAGTTTCCGCTTAGAGCAGGTAATGAGGAGTTCCCGTGTGGAGAGAAATGATTCCATTAATGACCGACCCCTGATAAAAGCCATTTGGTGCTTCGCGACCAAGTTTTGCATGTGCGGTTGCAGTCGCGAAGCCATGATTTTGGTGATCACCTTCGCAATAGTGTTGATTACACTTATCGGTCTGTAGTCCAAAATTCTTTGTTGAGATTGGAAATTTGTACTCCACGCGAGTAGTATTCCACCTCGAGAACCTTCCGCACTTAGGGTTTGAAATTGTGAATATCTAGAGGGGCACACTTGCCTTACTCTAAAGATGTCACAAGTACTCCATTTGGTCTCTTGGAGACAGATGAGGTCTGGTTTATTATCACATACCACTTCTTTAATTACATTGCATTTTTTCTTATCGCCCAACCGCGCACATTCCAATTTAAAACGCTAAATGGAAAAGTAAATTGATTCATAATTAAAAGTAGGCAGTGTTACACAAAAAGCTCTCGGTAGTGTTCTAACCCAACAAGACCAAAAGTAAAACACCTACACGAGGCAAAACCACCTATTCGGATCCTGGATATCCCTAATTGTCTCCCCCAACATGATCATCCTCATCGGATTGATCATCGTTGCTGTCGAAATCAAATGCTCCCAAGACCGACGGGTCATCTCTTTCTTCCTCTCCAACATAGGCGTCTGGCTCCCCATGTTCATGCTGTTCGGGTTTTGGCAGGTTGGAGGCGGATGCCTTGTTTGTGTGTAGCTCCGTAAAACCACATAGAAGCTCTACCTCATCCGCTCTTCTCTGGTCTAAGGGAGAATTAACCAGGCTCTCATTGGCCAGGGCTACTAGTAGCTCCGCCTGTCTAGTCGGATCCAATCCTTTGATCCAAAATTGGTTCTGCCACTCTTCTTTGCTCTTGTTTTTTTCGGGCTGTAGTGCTTAGTTGGCGGCTTGTTTGATATTCTCGCGCTTTTGCGCAGCTCACTCTGTACTGGAATTTCTGGGGGTGGCTCAACAGCATTCGCAGTTTGTGAGAGAGGTTGCGGCTCATTTGAAGCTTGCTACTCTGGCTGTACCTGTTCCTCTTCTAGTAGAGCAGCATGGGCCTCTAGATAAGCTGCTCTTCTTGTTCTAGCAGGGGACCTTGTGTCGAATCGGCCAAAGCACTTAGATATGCTTCTTCTTCCTCTCGGAGGCGTTGTTCCGTTGCCATGTCTTCTCGAATTATCTGTAATTCATCGGAGAATTCGCCGCGGCTTGCCAGGCTCTCATGTGGCATGTCAATTTGCGGTAGGTTGGGTGAAATCCATCAGTTGAGAAGGCCGGAGGTGCCTCGGTAGCTAGGAATCTCTGTTCCTCTTCTTCCAGTATATAGTCTGTGTCGAATTCATAATCCCCTAGATTAACTCCATCTTCCTCCATTAGCTCCACCTCGTCAGGTTCGACCTCCTCTTCCATTGGTTCCACCTCATCCGATTCGACCTCCTCTTCTATTGGTTCCACCTCAGGGTCTTCGGTGATCTCCACTGGTTCAGACTCTGCATGGTCGTTTTCAGACTTAATGGGTTGCGGTATGTGCTCTTCATTATCAGAGGCCTCCTCAGTGTGCTTTGCTTCTTTAGGTGGCACCTGGATCGGAACTGTGGTGGTGGCCGAGTTACAGAGCCTCGGTTCTATGAGGCCATGGTCGGTTGGGTTACTGAAGCTTTCCGTAGGTGAAATCGGGATTGGGTCGGCCTGTGTGCCTGTGGGGGGTCTGGTCGGGCCAATGGGTGAGAAGGGGCTTTGGTTGGCCTGCTGGGGATTCGATCGGATTACTGGGCTGGGGTGGTTAGGGGGGTTAGTCGGCCTGTTTGCTAGGGGGATTGGGCCGGAGTGAGAAGGAAATTCGGTTGGCCTGTGGGATGTGGGGAGCTGGGCCGTCTGTGTTGGATTTGGGCTGGAAGGATTTAGGTTTATGGGCTGTGGTTGTGAGGTAGGATATATATTAGGTGGGCCATTTGGGCTTAGAGAAAGGTTAAGGTTGAAACTGGGCCTGGCAGGTGCTGGGCCGATCCTTCTCGGGTAGGGAGAGGTAAATAACGGTGCTCTACCTGGGGTGTGGGACCTAAGCGTACTGGAATTGAAGATCGGATACAAAATTTGAAAATCCAGTCTCTCAAAGTTGGTTAATAGAGCAGTCCCATCAGCATGTTCTCCCTTGTCAGTACTATGTACTGTAGTAGTACCAACATTAATTGCTCCAAACTGAAGCTCTCCATTTTGCTGCTGACCAGACTCGTCCAGTTCGGCTGTGGGTTCCTTTCCTTTGTCCTGTTTCATGCCCAACTGGACTGCCGCGCCGGGTACCAGCCGTCGTGCCGGCCGTGGAGCGTATCCAGCTGCCCGGAGGGATTGTTCTATTTTCTCCTTTTAGGGTCCATTCTCCAAGGTGTGAAAGACCGCTAGTAGGGTATCGTAGTCCACCGAGACCACATCCCGGCCTGCAGGCCTGGCAAGGAGCGTACTTGCCCGTAGGTTTTCTTGGCGAATTTCTTCGAAGAACTCGTTGGTGGGGGTGGGGTCAGTCGGGTCGCTAACGGACACGGCTCATCGATCCAGCTTGTAATAGAAACTTTGATATCCCGCGAGATGCCTCGGATCCATAACTCGATTTGATGGGGGATGTGGCTAAGAGCCGGTACCGCTATGACCGCTGCCATTTGTTCGAGGGAATGGACCCGCGTCATGGGGGAGTGGTCGAGGACGATACCGAAGGAACTAACAGCCGCGATAAGATGCTCAATACACCATGCCTGAGGTGACATGTTGGTAAGCTGAAGCCACACTTTGTGTTTGAGTTGTGTCGGGTATCCGTTGACCGCTGGAGTCCAAGGATAGAGAATGTAGTCTAGGCGCTATAGTGGCTTGTCGAATGCTTGTATGAATCGGGTGCGATCGTCACTCAGTTATGAAGTTGCAGTCATGAGTTGCAGTCACTCAGTTATGAAGTTGCAGTTATGAACTAACAGCTTGTCGAATGGCTTGTCGAATGCTTTTATAAAGTTGCAGTCATGAAGCCTTGTATTTGTAATTGGACACTCAGTTATCTTTTCACTAGTCATTATCTAATTAGGAATTCATGTCTAGTTTAATGATTCAAACATTTGTTCTTTCACTGGGATGATTTAAGAAAATTGATCCTCATCCTATGCTAATAAATGTATTTTTTTTAATTAAATTGACCTCATTGACAAATTATGTTAAAATTAATTTTTTTCATGAATCAAATTTGATAAACACCATATCTAAATAATTGAGAATATATTTACGTACACTTTTAATTATTTTATTTAAATTATATTTATGTATCATAAGAGTTGGATATATTACTAAAAAATATTTCTCAAATTTTTCTATGGTGTGTGTGTCAATTAAAGCTGTTATGGAAGAAAAAATGACGTAACAAATTAAATTAACACAACCATATTGAAATGCATAATACCCATTATATTTGAGGTTTATTTTGGTCGAAGCTATCTTTTATGGGCTGCAGGTATGAACCGTATGTTTAGGTTCACTAGAAACTTGATTTAATATTCCGGTCGAAGCTATCTTTCACATGTGAAGATATAAAACATTATATTTTATCTGCATGGGGCACCATGCTCTCATTTGTTGTGTTCTCCAATGAATGGAAAATCATCTGACCCTTGCAAAATAAAGCGTAAAATATGCCGATTGGACCGGATCAAGCATAGGTTTAGGTCCTAGCTTTAACTACAGCTTTAATTACAGAAAATTTATATTTCGTTCCGTAGTGACTCTTTATGGAACCACCACCAATTGTGGAAAAAGTTGCAGAGGCCCTTATACATTCAAAATATTGAGAAAAGCATTCAAGAACCTGAAGTCCATGAAAATCATCTCCAGACTTTTTTTTTTTTTTTTGGATAAAAGGCTGGATTCCTGAGTCTTTATCATCTCTAGCTATAATAATGAGACAGTATCCGCAAGGGATACTGTCGGTATACTCTCGCGAATAATCCCGTCGCTAATAGAAAAAACACATTTACGTCGGCATACCCTCGCAGATATTCACTTTTACCCTCGCGGATACTGACCCATTCTTGTAGTATATGTTTCCAGAACGCGTATTTGTGTTATCTTCATACAATTAAAATTTTAATATTTTTTGTTGTTGACAATGTACACTACTACAAAAAAGGAATCTCTTAACGCTCTGGTTCTAATGGTTTGAACCGATCTTGTTCTGAATCCGATAGACCAAAGGTGTTTTGACAAGTTTACTAAATCCCAATTAGATAGTAATAAAAGATAAAACACAGAAGGGAAATCAGATTCTAAATGCAAAAAGAAATAATCAAACAAACAAATACTCAATTAAACATCATATGAATATCAAGTACTTAAGGGTATTTAGTCCCTCATGGACAAATTAACAATGAAAAGAGACAAAGAAGACATAATAAACCCCAATTGAAAACTCGTAGCACGCCCTAGTTGGCCTCATTGAGATCGACTTCTGCCCTCCTTAGAGCTCAAATCCTTAATTTGGCCCTAATGGCTCAAACCCTTGTTAAATTTTTTATTATAAAAATGTGATTAAAATATTAAAATATCCTTGGTTGATAATGTAATAGGAAATTAAGCCGGAACCTAATAATTTTGGAAAGAAAGGATGAAGAATTAAACAAAACAATTAGATAGGGACAACCTCAGTCATGATTAATTGTTATGGACCGTCGACCAACTAATGTTGATTTTTGTTTTTTATTTTTTTGCCAAAATTTGCCCGTAGGCCTTACATTGAACCAATAATTGTCATCATACGTATCAATTACATTTCAAGAAAAAAAGGAAAGGTACAACCTACATAGTTCAATTTTATGGAACCTACGTACCCAGATTACCTAACAAGTGGGCTGGGCAATCTATAGTTTTTGCTTGGACATAAAATAATACATGTGCTGATTGCAGTCTTCTTCAATTGGTTAATATACTTTTGATAAAATATGATTAAATATTAAAATATTCTTTGTTAACATTGTAATAGGAATTCAAGCTCGATACCTAATAATTTTGAAAATTAGAGGATGAAGAAAAAAACAAAACAATTAGATAGGAACAAGTTCAGTCATGATTGATATGTACCGTCCAACTAATTTTTATTTTTATTTTTATGTTTTTGCCAAATTCGCCTGTAGGCCTTACATTTCAAGGAAAAAATATAGCTACAACCGACAGTTCAATTTGCTATGAAGCCTCCCGGATTAACTCACAATTGGGCAATCTAATTTTTTTTCTTGGACGTATAGACACATTGAAAGCACCTGACCGCATTCTTATGCTACAAACAAAACTAGTTCAAATTAGTTAGAAACAAACCGACATCAAACTAAAACAACGCTGAATTTGTTAGAGGTAAAAATGATACTACATTATTTACAAAGAAAAAGAATGATGTTCTTTTAATAGTACAAATTTATGTAGACGATATTATTTCTTGTTCAACTAATGTGGCGCTTGCCAAGTAATTTTCTTCTTTAATGCGTCAATTTGAGATGAGCATGATGGGAGAACTAACATTCCTTGTGGGACTTCAAATCAAACAACCTAATGATGGAATATTTGTAAGTCAAACCAAGTACACAAGAGAACTATCAAGAAGTTTGGAATGATAAAGAACAAGACTAGTCCTACTCCGATGGCTGTCAGTGCAAAAAAAGACTTGGATTCGGACAGCACATCAGTGGACATCATGCAATACCGAGCTATGATAGGTAGTCCGCTTTATTTAACTGATAGTAGACCTTATATTATGTATGCAATATGTTTATGTGCTAGGCTCCAAGCTAATCCTAAAGAGACGCTTTTGAAATTCCTCAAAAGAATCCTCAAATACATCAAAGGCACCTTAACTTGGGATTATGATATGGCAAATACTTGGAACTAGAATTGGCGTGTCTACCACACAAAGAGTATCAACTGTGTCATATTCGGCCACATTGGCCTCCTCCTAAAAAGAATGTTTAGTATCCTCTTTTTGTTTGTTTTATGCTTGAAACAATCAGCCTTAATGTGTTCGTTTTTCTTACAATAATTACACGTCCAAACCAACACTTTGACTCTCGGGTTTCTTCCGGGTTTTGGTTCCTTGATCTATCCCGATCCACAACTAAACCAACACTTTGACTCCCTTTCTCAGCATTGGTCATTTCATTATTAATATGCAGCTTGGCATGAAAATTTTTTTAACATCCGAAATGAGCTCTTGCAATGTCGAATTGCTCAAACAAAATTGAATAATGAAGAGCGCCTTATTATCCATATCTCTCCACTTCTTATCCGTCAAACGCACCAATCAAATTTTCTCTACCAAAATGATATTCTTGACATCTTAGCTTGGCAAAATTGCATCCATTCGCACTTGCAAAAGTGCACCATCTTCTTCCCATCATATTTCTCAATGTTTTATTTTTCCTACATATCCATTGAAGTTCTTCAACCCCGAATTCACAAATCTCCAATTTTCTGAAAAATTTCAAAATTCAATAATCTCCAGATCTGGTCTTAGCCCGGTTCACAGCAGACCACAACACACCCTTTCTCGCTGGTATTGTGCGGTGTACTAAACAACCAGAACAAATTATAGATTCGTGCTGCAACAACATCTTGCCTTGGAGTTGGCCCAGTTCACAGCAGAACAACGACGTGGTCCACCATGGATTTGGCATGACCCTCTTTATAAAGGAACCGAATTCTCTGCACCTTGTGGGGGACAAGTATTCTCTCCATTACTGTAAAAGATTCCCTTCACTTTACGGTTTGAGATTAACTCTCAGCCGCTTTGAGATTCGGACTTATGGAGGGGGCAGTATTATTGGGCTTTGAGATTCGTGCCAAGTTAAAAAAGAACGGTCCAGATCAAGTAATTGTAAAAGATTCTCTATTACAGTACCAGGGAGGATCTGAATTCCCTTGTGGGCAGGATTTTCCTGCCCCTCATTTAATGTAGTCAATCTCTAGTTGACACATGACATATCTTTTTTATTAATTTTTTTTTAGTAGAAAGCTCTTACACATTTTCTTTCCCCTACACTTCACCTTCCAAATGTAAAATTTTCTTCTTCTCTTCTCTGTACTAGCATTAAGAATTTTATTTTTTCAAAGCTTAAGCAATATCTTATCATGAGAATTTTTTTAGTTGAATCAAGTAGCAAAATATTTTACTTGTAAGTTATATTTTATATATTTTTTTTGTTACTTCTACATTTTGACACTTGGCTAGATTGATCGGTACAGTAAATAAGATTAGGTTATTGAGTGAAATCTATATCAATATTCACCTTGTAAAAAGAAGGATGTTATAATCTTTGATTTTTTTTTTGGAGAGTTGTACCACTGAGTGTAGGTTTTTTTAGTCTCATAGGTATTAATCAAGCGTACTAGTCTGAATGTAGGTTTAGAGATTTTTTTTAGTCTATATCAATTGGACTGATCTCATAGAATTTTTTTGAAATTGAAAAAACCTACATTTAGAGTGTATTAATCAAGTAATTGAAAACCTCCCAAAAATACAAAACAAAAAAAAAAAAACTATATCATGATAATATCCAAGGCGAGAATATATGTTAAATTTGTATTAACTAAATTGCAATGAAATATACGCTCATGCTATTAAACTAATACAAGTTGTTGAATAATAATATCAATATCCACATCAATATTATTACCAATGCTAGTAGTATGATACCAAGATGAATGAGAAAATTACTTTTTTCAAAATTTAAACTAAAAATTCTAAGAATAAAAATGGCAGTGTTGAAACTAATTTAAAATCACAATAAAATATATCTCAGCTGTAGAGAAGAGGCTCCAGTTTTTTTTCTGTTAATTTTACTGTTTTTTCTAGGATTGTTCAGGAGTTAGGGACATTTTTGTAATTTTTTCCAGATTTGGTACTGTACCAAAGTAGAGAAGTCAGTTCTGGTAAGGTCTTTTAAGATTTCTAAGAAAGCTATGGATATTTTAGTAATTTTAGAAATGTTTTTCAGTTTACTGTATATTACACCTATCACTTTCTACTCCAAATAATTTAATTAAAAAGATATGCCATGTGTCAACTAGAGATTGCCTACATTGAATGGGGCACGAAAATCCTGCCCACAGGGGCAGAGGATTCGGTTTCCTTTATAAATTGTTTATGTATAGTGTGTGAGCATGGTTTGGAAAATCAGCCCATTCTAAGTCAACTCGGCCGAGTCAACTTGGTATCGGTCGTGTCCGATTCGAGTTTCACCCGAGTCTCACGCTCATGCGAGTTATTCAGTAAAACTCGGTTGAACAGTGTTTGACTCGGCTGAGTTAACCGATTATCAGACCGAGTCAGGCTGAGTGAAGTCGAGTCAGATCGAGTTTGACTAAGTTTTGGCCGAGTCAGCCATTAAAACTGTGATTAAAACCATTTTCTGTAAAATATTTGCTGTCAGGCCGAGTCATGTAAGAACTCAGTTGGTTAGTTCTTTTTAGCTTTATATGAAGCTTGTAAAATGCCTGTCAAGTTAATTCGTTTGCTGGTAATGCTTGTAAAATGTCTGTTGAAGTAGAAACTAAAAAACAAGCTTTTTATTATAGATGATGATGAGATGATCCAGCCAGCTTGGCATAGCTTCTGACAATAAAAAATGTGTTTTATTTGTAATACTTGTATTACATTATATAATTATTGAATTATTTGAATGTAATATTTTGTTTTAACATAGTTTTTCTACAAATTATTTTTTTTATCAATTATATTTTTTCCTATTTTTTGGCCACAAAACAAGTTTTTGCCAAAAAAATCCGAGTTTTCGAGTCAACTCAGATTTTAGCCGATTCATCCAATTCCGATTTCACGGTCAAGAATCCGATTTGGAGTTTCGGAACCATGTGTGTGAGTCTGTTTATTTATTACAGTGTGTGTGCTGTAAGGTCAATTTTCCAAGCATATATATAACGTCACCACAGCAAAAAAAGGAAGTTTCCCGGTAACATCCATATAAATGGTAGCTATATATTAAATGAATGTGGGTCCCTATGCCAGCTCTCGTTTAAACAATAAATTCCTTCCATGTGCGGATTTAAGTTTTTCACGTGGCGCACATAAAAGAAGTAATATTATTAGGTGTGCAAGGCACTAAGGCTAGGCCCTTGGGCGTATTTTATTTAGTTATTTTCTACTGCAAAATGTAATGGTTATGTAATGGATAATCGAATTAGGAACGTTAAACAGCTAAACAGCTAAAACGCTCAACAGCTTCCTCCTGTCTAATTAAGAACACCTAAGTTCATCCAAAAAGAAGAGAGAGAAAAGAGCAAAAAAAGAGAAAAGATTATGGTGTCCTTCGAACTATTATGGAGCAAACTTGAGATCAGGGTGCTCGTCATTAGCAGCCTCTTCCTTCAGATATTTCTCCTTGTCATCTCCGGCTACCGGAAGTATGTTGTTTCGGTCCGGTGGGCCAAAACGACCCGCTTTACGCCGAGAGAACCTCTGGCTTTAATCTTCCACTTGTTGCTCTGGTTAGCATACCTCTTGGCTGATTACGTGGCCACAGTTGCTCTTGCATACCTCCGCGGGAGCGAAAAGAGTAAGGCTACGCCAGAAAACAAGACTAACCATCTGCTCGTGTTTTGGGCCCCTTTCTTCATCCTACACCTTGGTGGGCAGGACACCATCACCGCCTTGTCGGTCGAAGATAATGAGTTGTGGGCACGGCACATGCTAATACTGGTATCCCAGGTTGCACTTGCAATGTACAATTATTTTTCATCAAACCTAAAAGTCGGCGAGCTGTGGCCACCTGCCGCTCTCATGTTTGCTGTGGCAATATTCAAGTATGGCGAGAGGGTCTGGTCTTTGCAGCGTGCAAGAATGTCGGCCTTGCGGAGTTCCATGATCACCAAACCTGATCCAGGCCCTAACTATGCGAAGTTCATGCAAGAGTACACATCATCTAATGATGCTGGGCTTAAAGCCGAAATCAAAGTGGAGAACGAGAAGCATAAAGGTGATCCCGAGAGCCATCAAACTAAAGAAGAAGACGGGTTGGAGCATCCCGATTATGAAACTGTTGTGTGCAAGGCATACGAGTTCTTCCAAACGTTCAAGCGGCTCTTTGTGGACCTAATTCTGAGCTACAAAAATCGGGATGGTAGCCAGAAGTATTTTAAGAAGCTTGAAACAGAGGCTGCCTACAACTTGATTGAAATTGAGCTCTCTTGGATGTACGAGATTCTCCATTCAAAAGGTTCTATTATTTACTCCTATAAGCACTATGGTTGGATTTCTCGTGTGATCACTCTGATCATCATTATTATCGCCCTTTGTTTATTTGTGATATCCGACCATACTGGGTATGGACGGTTAGAGACAATTCTAACGTATGTGCTGCTAGGAGGTGCAGTTGGTTTGGAAATCATTGCACTTGTTTTTATGCTTCTATCATTCTGGACCTAAGCTGCAATTAGAGAATCCCACTTTCTTGATGGCCTTTCAGATCGCCTCTTTTCTTTTCAGAAAAGATGGATCAGGCCTCAGGAAAAGGCAAGGTGGTCTGATAAAATGGCACAGTATAGTCTGATTACATACTCCCTTGAAGATCAACCTTCTTGGTGGAAGTCCAGAATGAAATGCCTAGGTCTCAAAAACACTTGGGATCAATATCGGTACACAACATGTGTTGCTGTTGATCGATATCTCAAGAAATTAGTATTTCAAGAGTTGAAGAAGAAGATGAATAACATAGACGATATAGCTAGCTATAGGAGATTCACTGAACACAGAGGCCAGTGGGCACTTCAGCGCAAGGGTTACTACCAAGAGTTTGGTTGGAGCGTGGAGGCTGAATTCGATGAGAGCATCCTCCTGTGGCACATAGCAACTGATCTATTATTCCATGACTCCGAAAAGTCCAAATCCACCTTGGACGAACAGAAACCGGAATTGCAGTCGGAACAACAGCAAGAACAGAAACCGGAATCGCAGTTACAACTGTCAGAACAGAAATCGGAACCACCGACGGAACAGCAACTGGAACCAAATCCAGAACTGCAGCCGAAACAGAAACAGCAACCGGAAAAAGAACCGAAACGAGAGATAAGCCAGGAGATTTCAAACTACATGTTGTTCCTGCTCATCGTGCGACCTTTTATGATGCCTGCTGGCATTGGCCAGATTCGATTTGGTGACACCTGTGCAGAGGCGGCGAACTTCTTACAGCCACTCGGTGAAATTGAGAAGCATAATGGCAAGAAGAATAATATCGAGAACGGTAATGCTGAGAAGGTTGATACAGAGATGGGTAATACAGAGAAAGGTAATACAGAGATGGGTACTACCGAAAAGGATTATACCAAGAAGAGGATTGCTGTAAGAAGGTTACTAGAAGTGAATACAGACTATGACCCATCGGATATTAAAGGTGATCGCAGCAAGTCAGTGTTGTTCAAAGGTTGCATGCTTGCACATCAATTAAAGAAAGAATTCAAAATTACGGAGAACGGTGAAGGAGATTGGGATAAAATGTGGAGATTAATCAGCGTTGTGTGGGTTGAGATGTTATGTTATGCAGCCAGCAAATGCAGCGGGCAGTTCCACGCAAAGCAGCTAAGCAAGGGAGGAGAGCTTCTCACAGTGATCTGGTTCTTAATGGCCCACTTGGGCATGGGAGAACAGTACCGAATTGAAGAAGGTCATGCCCGTGCCAAGTTGTTTGTATCCAAGTGATGTCGTGTACTCATCAGTCTTTTTAGTTCCATATATCTTCATGTTTGTATTTTTATCCCTTTTAGTTATGTTTCAAATTTGTTTCCCTGTTTTAGACAAGTTTTAATTTATGTTGTTTCTGTATGCCCAGAAATATTAATGTCATGTTTCTTATATGTTTTCCATCTATTATTAATTGTAGACTTGTATTATCAATATTTGCTTCGTGTTTGCCTTTTTGGGAATTCTTATTTCCCAATTTCTCTGACGACATTGAAAATTTTTCTAGTGTACGACTACGAGATTAAATCTTTTCATTTCAATAACCACCTTTCACGCCCTCCCGTTATATAACAATTCGTAATTAGTCAATAGTTTGACAAATAATTTTTTTTTCACTAGTTAATATACATCAACAACCAACCTTCTTATTGCATACATCCTGTGGCGGAGCTTCGGCAAACTTTCGGAAGTGTACTGTTGCCAACTTACGCTGGGGTCCAACGAACATTTAGCGGTGGTTATGCGAACTTCAGACGAACTTCAGACAATGTATTCAAATTGTGTGGTTTATGATTCAGTTTAAAAAAAAAATTTAATCGGAAATTAATGTGAAATTCAAAAATTAAAAAGTTACACTCTCTACAGAAATTAATGTGAAATTCAATTTGATACCTCTCCTGCCGAGATTTTTATTAATATCCAAAGTTTAATAGAAATTAATATTTATGCCCATAATTTTGGATTTTTGCCAAAAAAACCCAAGCCGGCCATAAAATAGCCGGCTTACGTAAACCGGTTTACTTTTTCTTTTTTTTTTCCAGAGAAACTATGAAGAGAAAAATAATGAAATCTAACACTGAAAATTTGAATTTTTTGTTTAAATTATTTGCTTGATTACTTCATTTGATTTATAATTAGCATATTTATACTAAAATACACTAGATTACTTGAAATTATGTTGAATTACACTATATTACAATAAATTATGTTGAATTACACAAAATTACGTTAAATTACGCTAAATTACAATAACTTTGCTAATTATGCTGAAATACGGTAAATTACGCTAAAGTAGACTGATTTTGTGTCATCTTTCATGAATCATAAAAAATAGTAAATTTTTTTTGAAAAATAGTAAAAATTGGTATTCTACAAATTCATTATGTAACTAATTTACTGAGCTACTTAGATTGAATAATAGGAATTAAAATCTTAATCGAAAACTTTAATTCAAGTTTTGAGGCTCTTCCCTTTGTTTTTTGGCAATTCTGAATTTCAAAAAATGACGTAGTGGTCACGGATGCATGCATATTTTCGCAAGCTTTCTGAAAAGTGGTCATTTACTGTAAATCGGACACTCGAGCGCCGTTTTATGACTGTTTGAAATTTCGTCGTCGTTTTTCGCCTTTTCAGTGAAGATATCATCCCTATTCATATGTAATTTAGCGTAATTTATCGTATTTTAGCGTAATGTAATGTAATTTAGTGTAATTAACTTAATATAGTGTAGTTGAATATAATTTCAAGTAATTTAGCGTATTTTAATATAAATATGCTAATTATATATCAAAATAAGTAATTTATCAAATAATTTAAATAAAAAAATTTAAATTTTTAGTGTTAGATTTCATTATCTTGCTCTTCATAGTGTCTCTAAAAAAAAAAAAGAGTAAGTCGGCCATTTTATGGCCGGCTTATGGAGAGAGTAAACCGGTCATAAAATGACCGGTTTGGGCATTTTTGACGAAAATCCAGAATTGTGAGCATAAATATTAATTTCTATTAAACTTTGGATATTAATAAAAATCTCGGCCCCTCCTGAGAAGTTACACTCCATCATAAAGCCTCGTCGTTTAAATTACACTCATGAAGCCTTGTCTTTGTACTTGGGCAATCAATAATCCTCTAATATGAAGTTATCATGATTGAATATTTTATCTCATTAGAAAAATCATGTCAAGTTCAATGAATCAGGCATTACTCTTACACTGGGATGTTTTAAGAGATTTGCTCCCCACCTTATGCGAATAAATGAAAATTTCTATACATTTAATTTTTGTGGTCTAAATTTTTCGTACAGTAAAATTTGATAAACACCATTTCTTGTTAATTGGAAATACTTCTACAGTTTTAATTATTTGATTTAAATAATTATATATTTCAAATATATGTAAATTAAGGTGTTGAATGTATTATAAAAGTTAGCTTATTTGTAAGAACAACCAATAAAATAATCGTCTATCAAATGTTTCTCTAGTATAAGTGCCAATCAAAGCCGACATTTTTATTAATATCCAAAGTTTAATACAAATTATTAATTATGTCCAGAATCGGACTCAATATCGAAAAATGCCCAAGCCGGCCAGAAAATGGCCGGCTTACTCCCCCCCTAAGCCGGCCATTTTCTGGCCGGCTTACTCTTTTTTTTTTTTTTTTAACCCGCATTTCACCCTATATATACCCCATTTTTCTCTCTCCTCCTCACAACTCTCTCATCTCACAACCGGATTTGAGCTCTTCTTTGAGGTAATTTTTTTTTTATCTAATTTAATTCTTAATTTATTTATTTTAGGGTTTAGGGTTAGGATTTAGGGTTTAGGGTTTAGGGTTTAGGGTATATTGTTGTAATTTAGTGTAATTAGCTAAGTGGACCAATATTTAGTGTATTTTGGTCATTTTGAACATAATTAAGCTGATTAAACGTAATTTTACCGAAATTAGCACAGATGACCAATATTTAGAGTATTTTGGCCTTTTTTACCATAATTAGGCTAATTAAGCGTAATTTTACCGAAATTAGCACATTTGACCAATATTTAGGGTTTTTTGGCCTTCTTTACCATAATTAGGCAAATTAAGCGTAATTTAGTGTAATTAGCACAGATGACCAATATTTAGGGTATTTTGGCATTTTTTACCACAATTAGGCTAATTAAGCGTAATTTTACCGAAATTAGCACATTTGACCAATATTTAGGGTTTTTGGCCTTTTTTTACGATAATTAGGCTAATTAAGCGTAATTTAGTGTAATTAGCACAGATGACCAATATTTAGGGTATTTTGGCATTTTTTACCACAATTAGGCTAATTAAGCGTAATTTTACCGAAATTAGCACATTTGACCAATATTTAGGGTTTTTTGGCCTTTTTTTACGATAATTAGGCTAATTAAGCGTAATTTAGTGTAATTAGCACAGATAACCAATATTTATGATTTTTTGGCATTTTTTACCATAATTAGGCTAATTAAGCGTAATTTTACCGAAATTAGCACATTTGACCAATATTTAGGGTATTTTGGCCTTTTTTACCATAATTAGGCCAATTAAGCGTAATTTAGTGTAATTAGCACAGATGACCAAAATTTAGGGTATTTTGGCATTTTTTACCATAATTAGACTGATTAAGCGTAATTTAGTGTAATTAGCACAGATGACCAATATTTATGGTATTTTGGTCTTTTTTACCATAATTAGGCTGATTAAGCGTAATTTCACCGAAATTAGGTTATTTTAGACATCAGGATGCCTAGAGCACGGTCTACCCCGCTTCCAGTAGTGGACGAGCCGATTAGTACCAACAGCATAGAGCACATCAGTCCTCTCCTGTGGATTCCCCACAGCGAGCACCGAGTCTCACTGGCTTCTCGTGAGGTACGTTCTTTTTCTTATATTTTCTTTAAATTTTATTGGATTTAAATTTTATTATGTTATCACCATGTGGATTACCTTTTTCAACGCAGGACACGGATCTTCTAGATGTGAAGTTGCGGTGCGTTCACATGAAGTACTACGATGTGATGGAGCCATACCTCGTCAACCTGGGTCTCTATCAGGTTGTGGACATCGTACGGACTGAGAGAAGCATCATCAATGCATCTCTCATCGCTGGACTAGTGGAGCGATGGCGTCCCGAGACGCACACGTTTCACATGCCATTCGGAGAGATGACAGTGACTCTTCAGGATGTGAGTGCTCTTTGGGGTTTGCCTATCCGTGGCACACCCGTCGGCGGCGTCTCTGACAGCACCAGATTCGTAGGTTATGTCGAGGAGTTGTTGGGAGATGAGCCTTCCTATATCATTGGGGACCATGGGAGGTCGAAGTTCCATTTTCGGATGACGAGGTTACGGTAGCACTTCAGCGCGGGTCTCTCGGCAGATTCCACCGAGCTGGAGATTCAAAGGTAAATTTTATAACTTATTTCTACTAATTAATTTATAATACGATGATTCTATTAGAATTTTTATATGTTTTGTATTGCAGATATATACGGGGCTACGTGATGGACCTTTTTGGTTCTGTCATGTTTCATGATTCCAGCGGTGACCAGATGCCGATGATGTATCTCCCGTTGCTGATGGACCTTGAGCGGCCGTCGCCGTACAACTGGGGTGGAGCTGTCCTGGCGTATCTGTACTCCAACCTGTGTCGTAGTAGTGAGGTAAGTCACCAACTCTTATTTTAGTGTAAATTATTTAATCAATCAATCTATCAAAATACACTGACGTGTAATGTTCTTGAAAATGCAGCCGAAAGCGAAGTAGATGTACGGGCCGGTACTCCTGCTTCAGCACTGGTCGTGGTCACTGCTACCGGTGCGCCGAATTGGGGACAGCCAGATGTGTTTAGATGCCCGGCATACGTCAAGAAGTGGTACGGTTTCCACCACTACTTGGATCGGACCCACGGTGCTACCGTTGGGATCAGGCCAATCCGATCAGAGCTTCAGAGTTTGCCTAAGGCAATTGTTGAGTGGACGCCGTACGATCAATTGTACGCGGAGTACCTCTTGTCAGGCAGTGTGAGTGACGAGCAGGAGTGGGCGATGTGGTTCTATCGAGGTCCACTCATACACTTCTGGACAGTGGAGCACCACTATCCAGATTGGGTGCTCCGCCAGTTTGGTCGAGCGGCGTTGATTCCTGCAGACCCATCTTTGCCGAGTTCCACGCACAGAGACCTGCACAGGTAAGTCGTAGTCTATTGTATTTATTGTTAAATACATCATATTACTTGATAGCTTTGTATTGCAACTAACGTCTTCCTTACAGCGTAAACCACCGAGGGCGACTGGATAAGGACTGGAGCACCCATTTCGATCCATACTATAGGACGACCCAGGATCCTCAGTATCTGGACTTCTATCACGAGCCAGATGTAATTCAGCAGACCCAGGGGGATCCCTAGTTGAGGTACGATGTTTGGTACATGCAGGTCTGCATGGCGAGTGTCTATCTACTGGGTGATTAAGGTGCCCATCTCCGCGACAGGATCAAAACCGATGATGGTTACCATCCCAACGGCCGTGCATGGGCTCGCCAGGTAAAGCACCTAAAACCACATAGTTTTGGTCTAACTTAGTAGTTCATCAAGGTTTGATCTGACATGCCAAATTTTTTTCAACTTCTGGCCGCGATCAAGGAGTGCGGGCATGGGATTGCCATGCTGGAAAAGAAGAACTGGAGACGGCTTGGGTACCGCACCCTCAAGAAGAATGCGAATGTGGTTGAGGATGCCGGACAAGGTGGAAAGATCATCGGTATACTGCGAGACGCCGGAGAGAACATTAGCTGGAGTGAGATAAATCCGCAGGAGCCCGACCCGAGCCCGGTTCTGCTAGATGATATGCCATCTTCCCCCGATTCACATCCAGAGTGGGACTACCATCGTTGGATATTGTCCAGCATTGGGTGGACGGCACGGTACGACGAGCATGAATGTCCGGTGCAGCCTCATGTATGTCATACTTCAGTATCTGTCAGGTTTTAATAAATTTATTTATTCAGATCAAATTTAATAATTTATGTGTATCATTGCAGGGTCCAGCAGAGATGCCACCATAGCCACCACCTGCGGAGACCGATACTTCTGAGTACGAGTCCCTCTCGTGCAGTCTCTAGGACTTCGGGGTATTCGATGAGGATTTCATTACGGCACCGGCATGGTCCCGATATGGCACAGAGATGCCGCATGATGGAGAGGTTAGTGGTAGTGGGTCTCATACTCAGCCTGCATTTGGGACTGAGTTCGCCGCATCTATCTTTAGTACACCTCCGCCAGTACGTCAGTCTCCGCAGGCGATGCCAGATGGGATACCGCCGAGCAAATACTCAGGTCTGCCGATGCCCCAGATGAGCCCGAGAGAGACGGAGCCTGGCCGCGCTGGCGCCGGGCGAACGCCGGAGTACCGCCTCAGCGATATTCCCCCTCTTCATTTTAGTTGTATTTTTACTAGTTTTGTACTATTTATATTTGATATACTATTTATGTTTGGTATATTGGATTATCCTATATTTCGGTTCTTGTGTATGTGTGCTTTTATGGCACTATTTTTATATTTTACAGATCAAAATAAATTATCATGATAATGCTAAACAGAAAATATTACAACATTAAAATAGTAGCACAATATAAAAAATAAACAGAAAAATATGTTAAACAGCAAAAATAAACTCATCAAGATTAAACCGATATTTTTATTAATATCCAAAGTTGAATTAAAAAATTTGCGGGTTAAAAAAAAAAAAAAAAAAAGAGTAAGCCGGCCAGAAAATTGCCAGCTTAGGGGGGGAGTAAGCCGGCCATTTTCTGGCCATCTTGGGCATTTTTCGATATTGAGTCGGATTCTGGGCATAATTAATAATTTGTATTAAACTTTGGATATTAATAAAAATGTCGGCAATCAAAGCTGTTAAGTTATGACTTTCAACTTGACAAGATTAAAACAGCCACTTTGGGGGCAACTGGTTGCGTCGTCAGGGTTGTGAAATGCCAAATACCCATCAAATGATGTTTATTTTCATAGAAGCCATCTTGCTGAAGGTGTGAACCTTGAAGTGTTCCTGTCATGGTCATGCATATGTTCTCATTTAATAATAATTGAAGTTCGAATCCAAAGTTCCAAGTGATTAATTAGTGTAAGATATATATCTCTACAGAACACACACTCATCACTCGTCTTTTCCAATGATCGAGAAGCTAACTGACCCTAGCAAAATTGTTAATTGTACCGCTGACTACGATATAATATTACGAGATATATCATTTCATTTCACGCCTTCCATTATACAATTAAGTCTACATTGTAATCTTTCCCAATAATAATATTTCAGTAATTTTTAATGGTAAAAATTTTCGTGGTACTATTAGAAATGCCGTTAGTGATATAATAATAGTAATTCTAATTCTTTATTTTTTTTAGTAAAGGTTGAAGGTCAAACCATCAAACTATTTAATATTCACAAAGAATTATTTCTTCCAGGTTTCGAGCCTCCGACCTCCCACTGCAGAGTGGGGAGTGACTGGATCTGTAAATATTTGATCTGGATATACCCAGATACCCGCTCTGCATAGGATCCGCGAAAATTATCTGACTTGGTATCCGAATGTTTCTTCTTACTTTGTATATCCGGATCATAGTACAAAAAGTGTTTAGGGAATGACTGATGGGGCCCAAATGGAGGAATAGAACAGAGGAGAAACACTGTACAAAAGGGAAAGGAGAAGGCAAGTGAAAGATAACCAGCCATTAGTCTAATGGCAAAGTCAGTATCATCATTGTGGGAGATCGAAGGTTTGAGACCCGAATAGGAGATCTCTAGTAAATATTAAAAACAGTTGGGTGACTTGACCTAGTCAATACTTCAATAACCAATTTTCATATTCCAGACAAGCTAATTTGACAGAGGTCCGACGAACTTATGACAGTGCTCTAACAACTTATGCCGGGGTCTGGTGAATATTTGGCGGTTGTTTGACGAACATTCATCGAAATTTTGGCGATGTATGTATAATAAAACAATTTTGTGTGATACACGATATTTATATTTAAAATTTTAATTATTTTGGTATGCAGTCCGTGTGTATTATAATTCAGTTTAAATAACGTAGTTTTAGTCTATCAATTTGGGTACCTGATCAGGTTCATATGATTTCTATATGAAATCGGTGAAAATATCCACTACTTTTCAAAAAAAAAAATGTATGTATATGTATTATTCTTTTAGCATTTAGTCTATATCCTTTATTATTCAATCTAAAAGTTCTAGTATGCTATCTGTATATATACTTTATGGTTCAATTCAAATGCATCAATGTTTAATCGGTGTTATTATGTTACACTTAAATTTTTTCTCCTTAGTATGCTTAATAATACAACTTGATGACTTAAGGCCAAACCAAATATAAAATATAATGGAATTAATCGTTTATCATTTGATTTAATACTTGAAGTGAGCAGTACTATTACCAAAAGATTTCGGAGGCTTACAATTTATTTGTATTAAAAAACTAAGGAGGCACACAATTAATAAAAATAAAATTTGATAAAAATAAAATAATTTGTTTGGTGACAACAATTAAGTTATCTAAGTCAATATAAATTAATCTGCCCGTCGAAGAAATTAAAAAAAAAAATGCAAATGAAACTTCAAACTTTAAAGAGACGTAACATTAATTGGAAAGAAAACTCTAATTTCTTATTATAGTGTTAATCAGAAAACTTGCGATGAGATTTACATGGTATTCAAATTTTCTGAGCCAAAACAACTCGTATGAAGCATCAAAATTGAGTTCAAATTTATGAACTTGAATAGAACAAATGATGATAAAATTATAACAATAATAACAATAATTCAAATATAAAAACTTACCATATAAAACAAATATCTAAACATATCAAAAATAATAAGAAAAATATATGAACATGAGAAAATCAAAACTTAAAATGGGTGCAGTTTAAAGAAACCAAATAGCCAAAACACTTTCCAATTCCCGATAATTTTTTTTTAGTTCTGAAAATAAAATATTCTGTTCCTAAGGCGTAAATTGCGCCCATTGGGTGGGTACGTATCCTCTGCGGAGTTTTATAAAACTCCACACCTGTGGAGCAAAATGAACGGACCAGATTAACTCTCAGCTGCTCTTATATTCGGGCTAACGGAGGGGGCTGTATTATTGGGCTTTGAGATTCGTGCCAAGTCAAAACGAACGGATCAGATTAAAAGCTCCGCACAGCTCCGCAGAGGATACCATTCCCCATTGGGTCGGGTCAAACATTGGGTGATGTCCCAGCTATGACTAGTAATTTGTTCATATATAGTAAGCTAATACCATAAAAAAATAATCTTACTACGAGATGAATATCTTATTGTTTGAATGGCTTCCTTTCACGCCCTTCCTTTATAAATATATATTTCTTTTAATATTTTTTCAATAATAATATTTTGGTAATGTTTAATTGGAAATATTCCGTGATACATCAAAAATGCTGTTGGAGATATAACAATTATTTATCATCCTCATTCAATAATTTTGGAATAATTATATTACTCCCCACACTCCTATCCCCCCTCTGTCCCCGCCGCAACATTAGAGAAAAATTGTACTATGGTCCCCACTAATTATATGGTCCACTTTTTCAGTCCCCACACTCGTCCTGCGTCAACCTTCATAGGTATAAATACTTGGAAGATAAGAAATAATACTTGCAAAAATAAGATATTAATACTTGCATGCGTAACTTGATATGACTACCCCTTTTCCAATCCCTCAATGGTCCTCTCATCAACATTCCTCTAATGAAGTAGTGGGGACTCCGCATCCCCGTATCCCCGCATAAACCTTCCTCAATCGTCCCTGCGTCAACCTTTCTCTAACAAAAATAATTGACTACGTAGGTATAAATACTTCAGTGGATAGGTATAAATACTTGTAATACTTGATATTAATACTTTCATATGTCAGCCTGTGTCATATGTAAAAAATATTTGCAAGTATAGGTATAAATACTTGCACGACGACATATATATATATATATACACTTGTGTGACGATGAGTCCGAAAGTACGTCATCATAGATCTTATTTGAAAGATTAAATTACGTAGAAGACGTTCGTGGTTTTAGATTCACAAAATTCCTTATAGATCGTCAGAAATGTATTGAACGAAGTAAAAAAAACCCACCTCTAAAAACTTGTATGACCCCCCATGTAGTTTGAGTGGGTCCCTTATATAGTTGGAGAGACAATTATTTATGTAAAAATTGTTCACCTTATAGATATAAATATTTTCATTCATAGATTTAAAATGCTTCCGTGCATAGGTATTAATATTTTAGGAAAAAATATCCGTGCTGGAGTTTTTGTGGTTCCCATGCACTAGTACAAAAAACCCCTTCACCGACTGTTAAAAAACCCTTTCACCGACTGTTACTGAGGCGTTGGTGATGGCGGCGACGGTATAGATAAATCTTTACTGACGGGTGAATAACAGTCGGTGTAGGCACCCAACACCGACTGTTTTTTGGAAAAAACAGTCGGTGTAGGCGCCCAACACCGACTGTTTTTTGGAAAAAACAGTCGGTGTAGGCGCCCAACACCGACTGTTTTTTGGAAAAAAACAGTCGGTGTAGGCGCCCAACACCGACTGTTTTTTTGAAAAAACAGTCGGTGTAGGCGCCCATCACCGACTGTTTTTTTGAAAAAACCGTCGGTATAGGTGCCCAGCACCGAAATTTTTTTTTTTTTTTTTTTTTTTTTTTTGTTTTTTTTTTTTTTGTTTGCAGCTGTAGACATGACAACTGGCAAGCCAAAATTTGAGTCATCTTACATTTTAATTACTCAATAACCAATGCTTGATATTATATTTTCTTGTTCATTAATTAGCAAAACTACTACTAGAGTTGAGATTATAAAATCTTGCAGACACAACAATTCCTTCAGACCAAATATACAATGAAAATGGTCAGTCTTCAGTTACATAGAATATCAATTGCAAGAATATCAACATTAACTAAAATAATCAACATTAACTAAAAAACATATCTTCTTCTTTTTGATATACTTCTGTGTAAAAAAACATATCTCCTGCTCAAGTTCTTGCAGCATAGCATCAACCTGAAATTGTACCACAATAATGACCATAATTTTAACAAGGTACATGATTCTCGCCGGCATGATTTTGATAATGCAATAACAACAAAACCATTTTTCCAAGTCAACAACTCTTGATTCTAATGCACCTTCTATATTATGTACCAAGTTGTTGTATGTCATTGAGTTGTAGATTTTTGACATTAAATTCTGATTTCAGATAGCATCAATGGATATGCTACAATAGACATTTGACAGAGCTGCTTTTGGTTTGACATTATCACTAAGAGTCTGCAATTATCATTCTTCGTAATAAATAATATACATGCATCAAAGAGATAGAAAGACGAACCTTTCCTATAAGAGCAGATGAAACCTTATCGCCAGCTGCTTCAGCCGCATGGTCAGCAACTTCACGTGCAGCTATGTATGCTCTCTTTGCTTCTTCTTCACCTTCAGTTCCTTTCTTTTCAAGCATCTCATTGTATAACTCAATCTGTATTTTCCCGTTTTTACATCAGGTAAATTCACAATTATATAAAACAATCAATAATAAAGGGGTTCTTGAGTTACTTTTACCTCCTTGTTTACAAGGCTTAAAAATTCCTGACGCTCCTTGCTAACAGACTGCAAACGAATAAACAGAAGTTGTCAAGTGTATGCAAATATGTTACTCAAAAGCTTGCTGTTGTTGTATTGATTGTTTGGTCACAACATTGACTGGTTTGACCACATAAGCACAGACCATAGTTATTACCCAAAGTACAAGGCCCTTTTTACTAAGGGGCTAATTTTATTATTTCATAGGATTTCTGAATCCTCTCTCTTTTTTGAGATCTTTTCTTCCCAGTTTATCACAAATCAAGATGGTATAGACAATTAATAACAGAAAGAAATTACGGAAGCAGAAGCGAGAACAGCCAGAGCTCGACTGATATTGCAGAGATGTTCTTGCTTGTCCGGCATCTTAGCTTTAGCCAATAAACTGGATGTTATGAACTTTTCAAAATAGGTATGAACTTTTCAAGCCAATTCAGTTGTTACAAAAAACTGGATGTTATGAACTTGTATTGATATGATCTTGTATTGATGTTAATATTTGACTCCCACCCCTCCCCCCATTCAAAAGATTTCAGGCTCTGCCCCTGATCAAGTGCGTACATAGCAGAGACCAGACCAACTTGGTACCCGTATCAGCCATTGTTGTGTTTGCACAAGCTTTTTGATAGAGCCATGCTCTATCACAGTGCTGGTGGTGCATCACCAGTAAATAGAACAGTTCATAAAGTGTGTGCACTAAAACCTTACCATATCAATATGAGCAGGTGACGTCAGTTTTTCATCTCTTAGATGGAGTTGCACAACATCAAGCAAAGCACTTTCAATACATTTCTCTGTTGTTTTAAATGCTTGGTTCGCACTTCCCTTGCAAGTCTGTTCAAGGGACTCCAAATTGCTGCATACAAAATAATGTAACAATCCTTTAATATAGGTGAATATATACAAGTAAAAAAAGGATCTTAAAAGAAGAAAAATAAGTTTTTACCTCAAGTTGCTGCCATTATCTACCTCCATTGTCACTGTGGAATCCTAATTTAGAAAGATAAAGGACAAATTTAAGATCAGCAGTGAATTAGACCCCTCCAAAAAAAAAAAAAGATCTTAATGTTTTTGCTCTAAAACATAGTTCATTCCCAAAGAATGAGCATTTTTGAAAAGTAAACGTTAACTTCACAAAACAGATTGAAAAGTTAACATTGAGCAGCACACACATAAATAGAAAAGAGTGGAAGTTTACTATTCTTTCAATGTGCTTACCAAAGACGCAAGAATTTGGTATTGACTGGTGACTGTAATTTGTATGTTCAAATTTGGTTCTCACTAATTTGGTAAATAGAAATACAAGGGCAAAATGGTCATTCTTTAATATTTTGCTTAAACTTTCTTTCAGATGTTTTTTGCAATTACATAATTCATGTACCTTGTCAGCAAAAGAGGGAAAAACATAATGTGTTTTGTACCAAAAAAAAACACAAAAAAACAAATATGAAACTATAAACAATAGCCAAGAGAAGAAAAGAATAGTTAGTACCTTAACCCCTTCCTTCAAGTAGAATTGCTTACATCTGTCAACAGGCTTTATAATAGGATACGCCTGGGTGACACGGGTATTTACTAACACTGGAACCTTGAAAGGCTGAGTTCCCTTTTCGGCAGGCTTTTCATATGCCCTTCTCTTTGACCGTTCTTCCTAAGAAACACAAATGGTGTACAAGAGCATTTAAAATTGCACCCCAAGTGGATTCATAAACCAATTGGATTTTCCATGGAGCTCCTATTTCTTACATAATGCACCATACCAGTTGTATTACAATATATATAATACACATGCACTCTATCCATTTTATTTTCCCCAAATTAAAGAAATGAAATAAAACCAAAACTGATGAATTTAAATAGGGACTCTCAAGTTTGCATGTGAAACCCCTATTAGGCAATTTGGAAACGTCAAGATAGCTTATTTTGTATTTTTAACTCAACTTCAGTTTGTACAGTCAATTTTGTTTTGTTTTGTTTATTAGCTGCTGCACACCTACTATATATGCAACATTGGAAACAAGCAAAAGATGTCAATTTTGAAGAAGACTAGAAACAAAGTACACTAAATTAACGAGAAAATGAGCAACCATAGCGCCGATTTCGGAAAGATTTCGGAGCGACAGCTTTCGGCCTCAGGGAGGGGACGGCTCTGGGAAACGAGGAAGGGGCGCGGGCGCCGCTCCTTAGGCTTGCGCTTGCTGTTGAGCATCGACTGCGCTTTCTCTTCGTTTCTCGACATATCTTTTGTCGCTTGCTGTTGAGCATCGACTGGCGAGGCAGCAAGGCGAGGTAGCGGGGCGGGGCGAGGCAGCAAGGCGACTCGGGTGCTCGGGTGCTTGGCGGAGCCGGAGGCAGCAAGGCGGCGGGGTGTTTGGGAGATCGCGAGGCTGATGAAAGAGAGAAACTCAAATTTTGAGAGGGTTTTCGGCAAAAAGAGGGAAATGAAATATTTCGCGGCGGATCCAAAGTTATAAACCGGGAACTTATTTTCGTTAGCTCAACACCGACTGTTTTTGTAAAAAACAGTCGGTGTTGGTATTTGCTCAACACCGACTGTTTTTTACAAAAAACAGTCGGTGTAGGTATGAGCAACACCGACTGTTTTTAAAAAAAACAGTCGGTGTTGGTAATTGGTCAACACCGACTGTTTTTTACAAAAAACAGTCGGTGTAGGGCATGAGCAACACCGACTGTTTTTTTAAAAAACAGTCGGTGTTGGTTTACTGACGGTTTTTTGTAAGAGAACAGTCGGTGTTGATATTGTTCTTATTTACGATTTTACCAGCAGTCTCTACACCGACTGTTACAAATTAAAACAGTCGGTGGTGGAGGGTCGGTGAAGGGGTTTTTTGTACTAGTGATGGTAGTTATGGAAGTTAAGTGAGGAGATAATGGGAGGATGGGAGTGCGGAACAATTATAGGGATCCATAATTTTATTAGTGAATACTTCAAATATCAATTTTTCCTATTGCATACAACCTACGGAGTAATTAAGTACTTTATTCAGATTAAATTTTTTCAACTTTTAGTATGATGTCCTTGTGTGTTTTAGGATTAAGTACTTTAAATTATTTAGTATATATTAGTCTATTTGCTTTATTGTTCAATATGTATGTTATTTGTAGCATTAGTCTATATACATTATTATTCGTTAATCTAAAAGTTTGCAACTAGTCCATGTTGTTATTGAACAATTAAATTTGTGCTCATTTCTATGCTTTATTATCCAACTTAAAGACTTGAGAGAAAACGAAACTGAATCTGCGTACACATATATTCAAATTTTCAAAACGTAACTGGACCAAACCCAATTCGATACCGGTCTTGGGATTATAACTAAAAAATGGATAATTTCAGTATACATCTAACATTTATATATGGTATATATATTTGACAAATATTATTCAAATTAAAAAATTTAAAGTATAAACACAATGCAAATTTTTTCAGCAAATAATTAAAAAAAATTAGTGGTAGATTTTCATAACTTAATGATGAATGACCTATTATATTTCAAATTCATTCAAATTTGATAAATACCATATCGAAATATTTGAGAATACATCTACAACCCTAATTATTTAATTTAAATTATTTCAAGTATATGCATCATTATTTATGAATTTTTTTTTTGAACGTTCATTATTTATGAAGTTAGATATATATTTATTATATCCGTTAAAAATTATTTATCAAATATTTCGTATAGTGTAAGTATCATTTAAGCTTTCTCGGGCTGTAGGTGTGGAGCGTATTTTTAGGTTAATCAAAACTAAATTATTCCGGGCTTAGTATTTCATATTAAATAATAAGAAATATTATATTTTTGCTGCATGTGGTACCATGTTCTTGTGTTTAGCAATAGCGTAAATTGTGCCGATCGGGCCGGATCATGCATTGGTTTTACCAGCTATGACTTGTTTGTTTCATATTAAAAATTTATGTCCCGTGAACTTTTATATTTGCATAATGTCCCTTTTTTGGAAGTCACCAAATGTGGACAAGTTGTAGAGGACTCAAATGTACAAAGGCACCCCTTTGTCCGATCACAACTCGATGTACTTGTTCCCATAAAGTTCAGAAACTCAAGTTACCAAACTAATAAATATTTATAACGAATTCTCATTAGAATTTCGAACTTGCCACCTTCTACAAAACAGCACTTTTGAGAAATTTGCACAGCATGTTGTCTAGCGAATTACCAAGTTACAAGGAAGAACCCAAATTAGAATATCACCCTTTAATAATTTTATAATTAACTCATCAATGCCAAGTCGGACTAAAATTTGGAAATTGGACCTTTAATTTATTCTCACTCCAAAACAGTGTTTTAGGGGGAACAGGAAAATAAGAAAACTGTTTTGAGTTATTCAGAATATTTTTTGTGTTGCAATATTGATTAGAAAATATGACATATTTATTGGGAATGAAAAATGAAGGGTTTGTTTGACAGAGTGGAAATTATTATTGCCACAAATTAGTATTAATTAGAACATAATCCCAATCAGTCTTTAATGAAAGTTTAAATTGCAGGGTTAATTTTTCGTATATCCTCGAAGGGGCTAGAGGAACGAAGAGCGTGTGCAACTCCTGGACTGGATTCATTTCTTTTCGGTAAGGTCCTTACAATGCTTTTTTTAAACTTTTACGGATTATGTGCTCAAAGATAGGATGACACATTTTTTTCTTCTTCTAAGAACAGTCCAAAAATATCAAACATATCCTATATTTGTAAATTAAAGAAAAAAAAAGTAAACAAGATATTGAGAATGTATAAAGATGGCTATCTTTTATTCATATGTTTTTCTTGTATATAATACAAGCTTACAATTCTATATTTATAGGTAGAAAATATATGGTTTTCTTATATATAATGTTTGTGGACCGTCGATTCAGATCCAACGACTAAGAATAAAAGAATCATTTTCAGTGGATTCAAATTGATTTTAAAGAGGCCCCATCAAGTGTCACTAGAAAAAAATGAATGGTTTTTTTTTTTATTTACGTAGTAAGAAAATAAAGTTTCTGTATTTTCGCTGCATGTTGCACCATGTTCTTGTGTTTTGCAAAAGCCTAAATTGTGCCAATAGGGGCCGGATCATGCATTGGTTGTCCCAGCTATGACTTGTTTGTTTCATATTAAAAAATATCCCGTGGACTTTTATATTTGCATAATGGCCCTTTTTTGGAAGTCACCAAATGTGGACAAGTTGCAGAGGTCCCTCTAAAACAAAATATTGAAAAACTCAATGTACAAATGCACACCTTTGTCCGAGCACAACTCGATGTACAAAGTCTTTCGTAGAGTTACCCATAAAGTTCAGAAAATCTCAAGTTACCTAATTATTAAATATTTACAAGAAATTTTTGTAGGAATTTCAAACTTGCAACCTCCTACAAGGAGGGTATTACCTTCATCACTAGATCAAAAGATTGCCATAAAATATTATCCTCAGTGCATAATCCTCATAATGGCTGATCAGGGTACGAAATTTCTGTCGGTCTTCACCGAATTAACTTTACGGTCCCAATAATTCGCAACGAAGATTACAATCTCAAGACTGTTCCAAGGCGTTGGGCTTATTACCGAGAAGGTTAGAATCATGAATGCAGTTCTTGATACAGAATTGCATTGAGAAACATTATGTTGACGATCGTAATAATTGGACTGTGTTTGTGTGCTGTTGTGTTTTGCAAAGAACCTATATAATGTCACTGGAAGCTAAACTCCAGAGCTCGTTAACAGATTTGATTGAAATGGATAATTCAACGTATCTCCAAAAGAAAAACAAAGAAAACAAATTCAAAGTGTTCAATCAACCAATGCACTACAGCTAGCACCAATGCACAAAGAAACCTTTTTCTTTCCAAAATGGGCATACATAAAGCACCAATGCACAAAGAAAAACGCAAGCAGGAAAAAAGGATTCAAGGCCCAGCCCAAAATATCGATTCGGCCCAGTTCTTATTCCTCAAATTGGAACGACCCGTAATCCAAGAATCAGGAACTCTATAATATTGTATTAAAATAATCGGTCAACTCATCAAACCATGCAATGCAACAGCACTTCCGAGAAATTTGCACGGCATGTTGTCTAGCAAATTACCGGAAGGAGCAACTATATAGAAATAGGGAGCACCTAACTATACCCCGTAACTTTTTCTCATTTCTTCTCTCTGTCATTAACTACTTGGGTAACTACTAACTATTTGGGGGACCACCTACTATTTGAGGACCGCCTAATATTTAAAATATTTTACAATTGGCGCGTGCAAATATTCATATATAATACATCACGTATTCACACTTAAGATATCAAGTATTTAAAAAAAAACTTGATACATCACTTACCCATCTTTTACCCGTTTTTAGAGGTGTTTTTTTTCTCCGTTCAATCTAATCAATATTTCTAACGATCTGTGAAGAATTTTGCAAATCTAAAACCACGAACATCTTCTACACAATTTTCTCTTTCAAATGAGATCTATGATGACATAATTCGACTTGTCCGTTGCACAAGTATTCATATCTCGTCATGCAAGTATTAGTCCCTCATCGAGCAAGTATTCATACCTCGTCGTGTAAGTGTAAATAGTTCATGTATCAAGAGTATTACAAGCATATGTACATACCTCTATTAATTTTATAAGAACAGCCGAATATATAGTATTGAACATTGCTTTATTGCTTTCTAGTTCAATTTTATTTTTGAGAAATAAATAATAGTTGCCACATGTATCACTGTCGAAACAAAAATAATTTATCAAATTTTACTGATCATGTAATTGAATGTTACAAGAAAAAACAAAAACAATATTTAAAAGAAACAAAACATACTTTTATTGAAGTATTCATACATATACATTGAAGTATTTATACATAAGATATCAAGTATTTATTCATACACGTTAAACTATTCCTACATAAGATATCAAGTATTCATTCATACACGTTGAAGTCATACATAAGATATCAAGTATTCATAAATATACGTTGAAGTATTTATACATAAGATATCAAGTATTTATTCATACACGTTGAACTATTCCTACATAAGATATCAAGTATTCATTCATACACGTTGAAGTCATACATAAGATATCAAGTATTCATAAATATACGTTGAAGTATTTATACCTAAGATATCAAGTATTCATTCATATACGTTGAAGTATTCATAACTAAGACATCAAGTATTTATACATATACGTTGAAGCATTTCACTACAACAAAACCGGTCTTCAGCAACCGGCATCAGCGACCGGTTCAGTCGCCGGTGGCTGAAGACCCCCCCGCCCAGAAAAAATAATAAAATAAAATATTTTTGGCGACGAACCCTTCAGCGACCAGCACCTACAGCCTTCAGCAACCGAATTGTCGCGATCGCCTGATCCCCCACCGCCGGATCCTCTCTCTGACCCCCGTCGGCCACTGATCTGGCCGACCTCGCTAGAAGACGGTACATCCCCGCCTCTCTGACCCCTGCCCCTCTCTCTCTCGTTCGAACTCTCCCTCTCTCTCGCTCATTCGAACTGGCTGCGCCTTGTCCTATAATCTCACCGCTGTCTGGCCGCCTCTCCCTGGTAAACATTTCTCCGTCACTCTCTTTGATTAATTTAAACACAAAATTAAAAATGTGGTTCAAGTGATGTATAGCATCTGCCATGTACGTAGCTTGCAGTAAATGCCACTCATTCAGATGATATTGCAGCAGATAAAGGTCTCAGCAAAAAAAATAGAATTTTTACATCTTTAATTTTGCTAATTTGGTCAAGTTTAATCTTCAATTTGAATGATCAGTACCATATCCATATGCATGCTAATTTGGTTAATTTTAATCTTCAATTTGAATTGATTGGTTTTCTATGCTTTTAGGCAGTGTTAGTAAAGAGGTGATTTCAAAATTTCATACATCTTGCAAATAAATGCATCCCACTGAATTAGTTTGGTTAATTGGTTTGATTAATTGATTGGTTAATTTGTTTTAGGAGTTGTAGAAGTTAGTTTAATCTTGGGAAGAAAGAAGGAGAAGAGAAAGCTCGATGCTTGTAATCAGGCAAGTTTTCTCTCTTTCTTAATTCTATGCTCGTTAATTATATTATTAATTGTGTACTACAATTCGTTAGTTATTAATATAGTATTATTTTATGATCCAACTAAACCGGAACATTTAGTATGCCTTTTGGTTTATACCCGTTCAAAATTAATCTAATAGGGATTAATTTTGAATAGTCCTCATTTTGGGACTGCTCTTTGAATGCTTTGTCTTATCTAGAATATGAAGAAATGTATGTGGATCTAGTATTCAAGAAAAATTTGGTTTCATTTTCCCTTGTTGTTCCTACGAGTACGTATTGAATTACATGTCCAAAAGGATGTGTTTCGAACGCGTACTCGGGGAACTAAGGGAAAATGCTGCTGAATTTTTTTTAAATACTAAATCCACATACATTTCTTCACTACTGAGACATAGCATTCAAAGAGTGGGATATGATTGTACACTGGCCCTGTGTAGGCCCCAAAAGACAGAGAATCGGGTCTGATCTCGTGATCCAATCTTCGGGAGTAAAAAGCTGACCACAGGGCCAGGATACTAATGAGTTTAGACTTATTAATATTTAATGACATTATTTCATTGAAGTGTCAAAATAGTAAGCAAGGCATAACTTTAAGTTTAGTTTTGACCTCGTGTGCATTTTATTTTATTTAGAACTAATCAAGGCAAAGCAAGGCAAGGCATGGGAAGCGTCCCCTCTCTGGTACATATGTTTAAATTCATAGCTGATGTAGATGCCGCTTGTATAGTTGTATACAAGTCCTGTTGCATGGATGATGCAACACTTGATTTGATTTTGTGTTTCTTCAATGACTTGCTTTAGAGGGTCCGTGATCAATTGATGATATCTGGAGGATCTAAAGTATAGATTTGGATTTTTTGTTTGAGCCAAAGTTTTAGTGAGAATGCTGAATTAATAGATCTGAGATGAATCTTGTCTACCTAAATTGAATTTGTCATTCCTTTAAATTGAATGAACTAAGGTGTAGTGAGGATTTGAGTCTTGTCAACCTAAATTAGAATGTCACCTATTAATTATTGTATTTAGGTCATGTTTATACAATAGCTTATAAATGTATATGTCATAATTAGGAGAAATGGAGGGTGATCGTAGTTGGATGTACGGTCCTTGTTACGTGGACAAGAAGGTCAATCTGGTATTTGTGATGGGTGTGGAGGAATTTTTTAATTATGCGTTTGCTATTCTAAATAGTATTGATAAGCAAAATCGCATCAAAGTCCTTGTACCAATTGTGGGTGTACTATATGGTGGGATAGGTATAGTATTGGAAAACATCTGCTGAAATCGGGCTTTAGACTTTATTATCAGACTTGCACTGTGCTTAGTGAGCGTGCAAACATCAGATTAGGAGAACAGAGCCAAACGGTCATTGAAGAGACGGTCGTTGAAGAGAGTGTCGAGGTGGAGTCGCCAAATGATATGTTTGAAATGGTTTTCGTACCAATTGGGGCTGGAGAAAAATAAATGAACAGAATGGGTTCAATGGTTTTTATATTTGTTTGGTACATTTCGTACCAATTGGGGAAAATAAAAATAACAAAAAAATACCAAAAAAAAGATTACCCTTCTGTGACCGATTCTGGGCCCATCAGCGACCGCCCAATCGGTCTCTGATGTTCTTTCGCCACGTCAGCATATTGCATCAGCGACCGATTTCATCTGTTGCTATAGGGGCATCTGTGGCCGGCGCCTTACCCTTCAGCGACCGGTGACGTCAGCTGGGAGGGCATCAGCGACGGAGCAATTGCGACTGGCCCTTCTGTGACCAATTTCGGCCTTCTGTGACCGGCGCCTTACCCTTCTGTGACCGATTTGGCCTGTCGCAAGAAGGGTTCCGCTGCTGTAGTGTTTATACCTAGGATATCAAGTATTCATTCGAACATGTTGAATTATTCATACCTAAGTCATCAAGCATTCATTCATGCACCTCTAATTTTTTTAAAATTTGTTTTTTTGTCATTTCTTAGTACTTAGTTAGCACTGGCCTAACTCACCCTTAATGAAGCATTGTTCTTTGCAAATAACTCGCTAGTACATGAGGAAGAAGACATAGACACGATGGATCTGACCCGGTGGTCGACAGTGATGGAGGCAGAGGTGGGAGAGGGAGGCGGAGGCGGAGGTGGAGGTGGAAGGCGGAGGCGAATGTGGGAGAGGCAGAGGTGGGAGAGGGAGGCGAAGGCGGAGGTGGGAGAGGGAGGCGGAGATGGGAGACAGAGGCAGAGAGGGAGAGGCGGAGGTAGGAGAGGTGGGCGGAGGTGGAGGTGGAAGGCGGAGGCGGAGGTGGAGGTGGGAGAGAGAGGCGGTGGCGGAGGTGAGAGAGGGAGGGAGAGAGAGGAAAGAAATAAAGAGAGAAAATCTGCTAATTAATTTGTAGGGACCACTAGGTAGTTATAATTGGTAATTATAGTTAGAAAAGAAAGTTAGTTAGTTGGGGGAAGAAATGGGAGAATGTTAGATGGGGAAGATATAATTACCCTTAAAAATAACATGACCAAGTTACAAAGAAGAACCCAAATTAGAATATCACCCTTTAATAATTTTATAATTAACACATCAATGCTACGTCGGACTAAAATTTGGAAATTGGACCCTTTAATAATTTATTCTCACTCCAAAGCAGTGTTTTAGGGGGAATAGGAAACTAAGACAACTGTTTTGAGTTATTCTGAATATTTTTGTGTTGCAATATTGAATGAAAAATATGACATATTTATTGGGAATGAAAAATGAAGGGTTTGCTTGACAGAGCGGAAATTATTAAATAGAACATAATCCTAATCAGTATTTAAAGAAAGATTAAATTCTACAATAACTGCAACTAATTCTTATCTCTCGTTTCCTACCATATTTTACAAGAGATTGGAAAAAAAGAAGGAGAATAGTAAATATAAAAATGTATCCATCAACAACGTCTCATTAACCCTAATAAATCTCGTTCATTTCTCATCACTGTCCAAAAATAAATAAAAATAAATAATGGATGTCACATCTTTTAAATCTACTTGGCCCAAAAAGCATTTCTTTCTGGTCCGACATTTCAAGACAAAACCCAACTATAATAATCTTTGCTATAACTCAACCATACTTACCTTTGTTCTTCATCATTGGATTGAGGCCCATATAAAACCTGTTTGCTATCTGAAGGGGCCAGAGGAACGAAGAACAAGTGCAACTTCTTTTGGGGCAGGGTCCTTAATTACAATACTTTTCTGAAACTTTTAAGGTTTATGTACCTAAGCACAGGATGACACTTTTTTTTCCGAAGAACTGTCCAAAAATATCAAACATATCCTATATATAATTGTTTTCTGTTGATGGAGATGGTGGCCACACAAATTGAATGAATTTGATTGCATAAATAGAACATGATATACTGTTCTTATCACAACTATTATGCATAGAAGGCAAAATCGGCCGTTCCGGAGCGGTATTGGCCGTTCCAGATCGGGATCGGACGGTACCGATCCGATTTCAGGCCGATTTACGCACTTAGTGAAGGTTTCGTCAAATTTTGGCCGTTCCGGCCTCATTCCGGTCTCATTTCAGCTGAATTTCGTCCGTTTCGGACCGAAATAGACCGATTCTTCCAAAACGGACGAAACGCGAATTAACAAACTAAAAAAAAAAAAATTTGTGCTCTCTGAGACTCGAACCCGCAGCCTTTAACATAGGGACCAAACTCTATTCCACCACACCACACAATCTTTTTTGTCTAAAAGCACAACTCATTTTTATATATTCTTTAATATCTATTCATGAATTTGGTAGTACTGCATTCCTAGCAACACCCATTAGTATGGACGCATCATCCAGTGCATATCAAATAATTTTGAGAAAACCATTCAACCATGGATTGACTGTAATAATTTAATTGTATATTTCAATTTGAGAAAACCATTCAAGCATAATTTGAGAAACTCATTTCTATATATTTCAATTTGATTGTAATAATTTTTCTAAATTTTTTATCAATTTTTTTCTATTTTTTTAGTGTAAAACAAGCTTCTGACAAAAAAGTCCGATTTTCCGATCCGATTCGGCCGATTCCGACCGATTTTTCCGATCCGGATCCGGATCGGTCGGTGCCGATCCCGATCCCGATACCAATTTTTCCTTCTATGCTATATGTATGTAATAAAAACTTAAATAAAAACAAAAATGTCAAATGGTTTTTTAAGACGAAATTGAATTAATTTGATTGCAAAAGATAATTTGAATGAGAATCATGTTTAACACAGATGACAAAAATATTACTCCTTGTATGCATTCATGCATGTTCGAAATCTAGTTCTAGTTGGAATTTATTAAAAAACAAAACCATAACGCCTTCCTTTACTTAAATAAAATGAGAACTTAATTTATTTTTGGGGGCCTAATAACTAAATTAATTAAAACATTTATTCTGACGGCAGTACATGCATATGAGTTAGAGAGGATGCTAAAGTTTGCTTGAGCATTTTCGTCTCCGGGCTGCCAACTATACAGAATAACACATCGTTTTATATTTTCAACCATATATACAAATATGAGTGAGGCTAGCCTGTGGTAGGCTCATAAAAAAAGTTTGGTTAGCTTAATTCTAAAATCTATTGAATTAGCTTCAAGTCATAAATTTAAGAAACTGATATACATCACGAGTAGGGCTGCTCATGAGCCGAGTTGAGTCCGAATCGATGACAACTTGGATTCAACTCGCGAACTCATGAGCCGAGTTGAGTCCGAATCGCTAATCCAGTTCCGAGTCAGAAACTCCAATTTGGAATCAACTCGCGAGTAACTCGAGTCGAGGTGAGTCGACTCGTGACTCATAATATAGTACACAGTGAGACAATCTAATTTAATTATAATAAAAAATATTTTACATAGTTTATCAAAATAATACACAATTAAAGACAATACAAAATATAATAGCCAATACATAATTAAAAATACACAGTTCTCTTCTCTACTTCTCTTCCTCTTTCTTCTATACTTCTTCTATACCAAATGTATCAATCAAAAAAAAAAAAAAAAACTGTACCAAATGTAAAAATTAGAAATATATATATTAGAATTTGATGTGAGTCAAACCGAGTTGATTCTGAACCGAGTTAGGAGTAATTTGGAATCGACTCATAAATCAACCGAGTCAATAAACTCGAGTCAGTTTTGACTCGAGTCAGTTTTAACTCGAGTTATTAGTGAGTTGAATCCGAATTGATTCCGAACTGAGTTTCGAGTCGTGAACTTTTTGTGCACCCCTAATCACGAGTGATGCATGTACATATAAAATTTAGAAAATTTTGAATTCAACAAGTACGAAGTCAAGCTATGAAAAAAATGAAGATTCATATGTTATTTTAATGCATTCATTTTTTTATTATTTTTTACTGCTTGATTTCGTATAAAATGAATTCGACATTTTAATTTTTTTTTTAATATCATTATTAAATTTAATTTCTAACTGTTCTCCTAACACCCTTTTACGTAATATTACAAGGCAACTGTTTTATAGCTTTAAAATGAAATACCACTACAGCAAGACAACCCTTCTGCGACCGACCAAATCGGTCACAGATGGGTAAAGCACCGGTCACAGAAGGATGCACCTGTCGCAGAACGCCGAAATTGGTCGCAGAAGAGTCGGTCGCTGATGCCTCCCCGCTGACGTCACCGGTCACTGAAGGGTAAGGTGCTGGTCGCAGATGCCCCTATAACGACCGATTTCCGATGAAATCGGTCGCTGATGCTATATTCTGATGTAGCGGAAGACCATCGGAGACCGATTATGCGGTCTCTGATGGACCCCAAATCAGTCGTAGAAGGGTATTTTTTTTATATTTTTTTGTTATTTTTCTTTTTCCCAATTTGTACGAAATGTACCAAACAAATATAACAAACTATCATTCATATGCAACACAAATAACAAACTATCATATTGCAAATAATAAATTATCCGAAAACATGATCATATTTATCAAAAAATCTAAGTAATATTCATCTAAAATTTTAAACCAACGAACAATTCCAAATAGTTCACCAATTACAACTATTATAGTGGAATGCAAATCTAAAACATGACAATCTAATTCATGTAGCAACAAATTAATAATTGAAAAGAACAATAAGACCATCAAAGAGAAATAAAGAAGTCATTATAATTGATTTGCAGATTTAAGATCTATGGCCTCGGCTCCTGTGGTTCATTGGAGAGGCCGATCTAAGGAGATGTGCATTCTATGCTATCGAGTAGCTCCAGTATACTGTCAATAATAATATTGGGTCCTGACAGTTCAGTGCCTCTCTCTGTATTATATTCTTGTTCAGTTCTACCTCAGTTAATTTACCACATCCTACACAATAAAGAGGAAAAATACATTAAACATAGTACTGACTGTACTAGTACAGCTATGTATCAGCATGTCAGTTCCCATTGCTTTCAAATAAAGCTGATAAAACCTCAGTTGACCCAACATTCAATTAAATTTATCAACAATTAACCCTAGCTTGCAAAATAGCTACTGAGACCCAAAATATGAAAATATATTGGCATTCTCTGCAGCATTTTTTTTTCCCCACTGGCAACTGTTTATGTACTACATATAGCCTCATGTATGGAAACAAGTAAATTTGAAAAGTTTAGAAACAAAATTTATAGAGTATAATTCCTACCTCCCTTCCTCCCAAATTTGTTCTGACAGCCAGAGAAACAGCCAACTCCAGCCTAAAATGCAAAATAATAGAGGAGACAGCAAGAGAAGTCAAATAATAGTCAACTTTTCCTAAAATGTCTTGTATTATGAGAGATCTGGACAGCATACTTACTAAGTACTTGAAAGCACTCACAATACTTCTTTATGCAAAGTGACTTTAAGCAGCTGCAACCTATTCTGACCGATTCCTAGAAATTGAAAAAAGGGAGCTAATCAGAATTGTCCTACTGGAAAATTGAATTACAACTATTATTGTTCTTTATTTCTCTTTGCGGTGAGGTCGGGGTGGGGTCGGGCGGCAACAGATCTAGAGAGAGAGAGAGAGGAGAGGTCGGGGTGGCCGGGGGTCGGGCAGCAGCGGGGTCGGCCGACAGGGGCTGTGTTTTTTTTTTCGCTAAACCCTAAATACGGGAATCAGAGAGAGAAGAAAGGCTTTGGCGGGGTTTTTTAGGAGTACCCTTCAGCGATCGGGCCAAATTTTCATGATCTCGATCTCTATGATCTTCCGTAATCTTCATGATTCAGCATCTCATCAATATCCGACATTCTAAATAGCTCATGTGAATCATCCAACAAATCATCATATATCAAATCATTCCTTATAGCTCGATTAGATCATGTATCCGATTATATTGCACAACTTGCCACGTCAACTTGTCATGATATATATCTTTGATTTGCTTTGACCATCGGAAGTAACAACTAAACCTGCACACATCTCACGTCAACTAAATCTACATATTTTAATAGTAAAAGTATACTTGATGTGATGTGTGCAAAAAAATAGGAAATAAATTAAAAAAAATATTTATGACAAAGATAGTACTATTAACAGGTAAACACAAAAATAGATAAACAAACTGGAGCAGCTCAAAAGTGAAATTAAATATGAAAAATTTGATGTTAGCTCAACTGAAATTAACCTTTTAAAATTTTGAATTAGCTCAGCTAAAATAACTACTCAACCAAAACCAATTTAATTTGGAAAAAAGGAAGAGCTTTCTAAGAAAGCAAAATTGGGATATTTCTCTTTTCTTTTTAATTTCTTGTAAAGAAGGAAGAAGAATAACAAATTGGTATGAACTCAATTTGGACAGAATTGAAGAAGCACGGAGAAAGCATGAGCAAAGAGGCGAGAAAGGAGACAAATTGTGAAGGGTATTTTTTGTAATTTAACCAGAAACTATCATGAGTTTATCGTATCAAAATAATATCTCAGATGATTAGTAGCTGACATGGCTCGCATAAGTGACACGTGTGAGGGCTTGTCTGCCAAAAAAATTAACATGTGTGAAAGCAACGTGGAGATAAATGAGCATTACTGTTGTTATCGGGTTTGGGTCTGATTTACAGTACCCGTATCCGGACCAACTATCAGCAGTGTTTAATTATTTCTTTCAACTTCTAATAATTGGGACTATTCAAAGAAACAAAGAATATGAGAAAGTTCCTTTTACACATAAATAGAAGTAATATTTGCATATTTGATACTAAGATTAAGAGTAGAACTAGTGTTCCTAAGTTCACCAAGCCTCTTTGTGAACTCAACTCTAAAATCTATCGAGTTGGCTTCAAACGACGAATCCAAACCGTTGAAATCCTTTTATCTTATGAGTGATGCGTCTACATGTGAAAATTTTAAAGTTTTGAATTAATTTAGTATAAAGTCAAGTAGTCAAAATTAGAAGGTTTATAAATTAATTTTAATGCATTTATTTTTTGGACGCCTTTTGACTACTTGACTCTAAACAAAATTATTTTAAAATTTTAAAATTTTCGCATGTGGACGCATCATAAGGTAGAAAGATTTCAACGGTTTGGATTCATCATTTGAAGCTCATCCAATAGATTTTAGAGTTGAGTTCACAAAGAGTTTGGTGAACTTAGAACACCCTAGTTCTACTCCTAAGATTAACATTAATGTAAAATGATATTGATGGTATGATAAACAATTTAAGAAGAACTATACTTGATATCAGAATGAAATCTACTGCCTTTTTCTTTTTTTCTTAGAAAGTAGAAATTTGCATTTCTTCATTCAACTGTTGTTCTTCGTCGAGATTTGTGCAAAAAAATCAGCAAATTCTTTTCTTTGATATCATGGTGCATTTTTTTTAAACATATGATTGAGAATCTTGTATTTGCAGAGTCTTAAATTGGTTTTGAAAATTTAATTTTTATGATGTAATTTTATTTTGTTAGTGTAAAAAATAGTATAACATTTTTTGATTGAATAAAAGGGGGAGCAACTTGGTCTTTTTTTTAAGAGGAGGGTTCAAATGTCTCAATTTTGTATGTCTCCACCATGCCTCCATTTTTGAAAACTTTAATAACTCAAAATTAAAACGTAAAAGTCAAAATAAAACCGTTGGATATGATCTACATCATTTTATCTATACACTTGTAAAAAATTATGACATTTCAATTTTGTTTTGGTTGTCATCAAGAGCTTGTAAAAAACGTACTAATGTGAATAATTTCTAGACGTTGATTTTTCAACTTATTTGAACTTCAAACATAGAAAAGAAAAATATTCTAATCTTCAACATAATTATTAGACATTAATTTTAAATACAAGGAAAGAATATTTTCGGATTGGGTTGTTAAAAAAAAACAAAGCCCGAACCAAAGGGGCATTATAGTAAATTTGCAAGGATCCGTTAGGTACAAGTTTGTTATTCTCACTTAAAGTTGGCGCGAATATTGGCGAAAGTAGTTTTGTCTTCTTGTACGCAAATCTCTCTGGGCGGCGGTCGACTTAAATCGACATATCGTAAATGCTTCGTGTGTCCAACATGTGCACCCAATGGCACATTGATTGCTCTTCAATTGTTTTTCTCAAGTTCTCAAAATTCCTTGCTAATAATATAAAGCGGTGAATTTTACCTAGACGAGTAATGTGCTACCAAGATAAATTATTTCACTATATATAATTTTTTCGGTACATTTTAGTATTTTTTTAATATTATTTTTAAGAATTGAACATGCATTTCTCCGAAAAGGCATATGAATCGAAGATCGTGCCCCTGTGCTGTTCTTTAGCATATTTTAATTAATTAACTAAATAATCAGCATAATCATAAAAATATGATCTAAAATATGATCTAAAATAAGAACAATTTGATATACATTTTAAAAATTTATAAGTTTCATATACATGTTGGGATTTTGATCCAAACAACTAAACAAGCTCTGATTAATTTTGAATAAATTCTCATTTTAAGAATTTAATCAGTTTGTTAGCAGCAAAAGATTAAATTTTGTTTTCTAATTATTAAGGTCTGAAGGGCTAACCAACTGTTATTCTCAACAATAATTAAGTCTCTTACAATCTCACTAGCTCTTATCACTAATTTTGGTAATCTTAACAATCAATTTATGTACTTTTGAAGGTTGAAATTCATTATTGCAGGCATGATCTATATTATCGATCCACATGTCATGATTATAAAATATAATGAGATTTGGTTTATATTTCACTATACAGAAAGTGATTTGAAATTCCAATGATTTGAAATTTTTAATGCATCATCAAATAATACTTGAATGAAATGAAATTTATTTGTTTTGAATGCCAAACTGACAATCAAAGTCGATCTAGTTATTTAAATTTTCGGTTCATCAATTGCATATCATTAAAGTATTAGTTTGTGATCACGTACTAGTGGAAAAACACACATCAGGATTGATTATTTATGCACATCAGGAACGGACCAAGAAGCGATACTGACCCAGGCGATACAAATGTGTCAACTAATCTGTATCGGTTAAACAGCCGATAATAAAAGTTTGAATCAGGTTCGGTTCTTTTAATAACCGATACAGATACTAACATCTGGATCGATAGTGCTGGTTCAAATGATTGACAATGGTTCTAGCATCACATATAATACATGTATGGTGGGGTATATATTTTGCACTAAGAAATGTCTAATGCATATATATTAGGGTATATTTTTGCATATCATTAAAGTTTATAGTTTGTGATAGTACTGGTGATAAAAAAATATTCATCTGCAAAGATCTACAAGTTAATAAAAATTTATATTAAATAAAAAAATACAATTTAGAAATTCAAGTCCACAAATAAAAAATATTAAGCTAACAATTGAGCATCAAGATAACATTGTCCTTACAAGTAGTTACCTTTGATCTTTTGTTTATATTTTTAATAAAACTTTATCATAGGGGTATATTTTCAATTATGACTTGTTTTAACATACCATATATAACTTTTAACTTGTTAATTAATGAAGTTATGATCTTAACCTCAAAATAATTGAATCATCTTGAAATGATGAATTCCATTTTTTTACCTTGATCTAGTTAAAGAGCTATATTTTTTTTATATTTTCAGTTTTGTATAAGACTTAATTAATGTCATAATCTTTAAAAAAAAATAAAGTTAATTGATAAGAAAACTCTGAACAATCACCACCTGTAAAAATAAACAAATTGATATATGTCCCAGTTCAATGTCATCATTTTCTCTCCTTGGTGTTTCCAAAATGATTAAAACATGCAACAACATATTCCAGAAATTTGCACAACATGTCGGCTAGCAAATTACTCAAAAGAAGCAATCATTTTAAAACATCTTGGCCAAGTTAAAAGGAAGAACCCAAATTGGAATATCACCCTTTAATAATTCTACAGTTAACTCTTGAATGTCACATCTGACTAAATTTGAAAATTGGACCACTAATTTAATTATTCTCATTCCAAAAAACAGTGTTTTAGGTGGAATAGGAAAAATAAGGTAACTGTTTAAGTTATTCTAACTTTTTTTGTGTTGCAAGTTGATTAGAAAAATGGCATTTTTATTGGGACAAAACAAGGATTTGCATGACCGAGTTGAAATTAATTTAAAGCAAGTTATTATTGCCTCAAATTAGTATTTATTAAAACATAATCTCAATCAGTCTTTAATGAAAATTAAATTCTACAATATCAAGTAATTCTTAATTATCTCATCTCCTACCATGTTTAACAAGGGATTGAAAGAAAAAAAAAATAAGAAAACGGAAAAAAAAATATTGAAAATTAGTAATTACTATCAAGCTAGCACATCCCATGAACCCATCAGAAATTTAGTTCGCATCTAGCGAGGTACAACGAGTGAGATCTGAACTGTTCGTTTTAAATCTAGCACAGATCTTAAAGAGGACACTTGTATCTAAGACATTCCGTATAAAATTTGACGAAACTGGTTGCGCTCTGAGAAATCATGATTTGTATTCTTATCACTGCAAAAAAAAAAAAAAATCAATTCATTAAATCTACTTGGCCCAAACATCATTAAATCTACTCGGCCCAAAAATCATTTCATTGGGATACACCCATGCAACATCTTTATATTGACTCGGCCCAAATATCATTTCGTTGGGCTTAAATCCAACTATTCCAATCTCTGCTATAACTTAACAATATTTCCCTTTCTTCTTCATCATTGGATTGAGGCCCTTATAAAGTCTTTTTCATTAATTACTTGTGTTGGATCCGTTGTTGGTTATTGCATACAATCGAAGGGATCCAGTTATACAATCCAGATAGCAAGAAGTTTTTGATTACTCGCAATGTATTGTTTGATGAAAAGGCAAATTGGAAATGGAATGAAGAAAAACAAGGAATAGAGATTGTTGAATTTGCAGAATTAGATGATGTCGAAGATGAAGTACATCAACAGCCAAGCAGCTCAATGAGTTCAGATCTGAATAGCAACAATTCTGATCCTGATTTATCACAAGATAGTCCTGATAGAAGCCAAAACCCTGACCCTAATACACCAATAGTCAGAGTTTATAGCAGGCGTAATTTTGGTACCGACACACCCATAAGAAAAATGAAATATGTGCAAGAATTGTATGAAGCAACACAAGTATTGTTTGTTGTAGAGCCTACAACCTATGAGAAGCAGCAGAAAATGAAGAATGGCATAAACCAATAGAAGAATTGGTAGCAGCAAGAAAAGTCAAGTTCAACCAAGTTTTACACGAAGCAAATTCGAGCAATTCCAATCAGCATTTGAAGTTGACAACTTTGAAACAAGGGGAAGTGATAAAAATTGATTAAAAGTTGCAATTAGCATCATAGGCGTGGGTGCTATAATTAGCGTATTTCAATATTTAGCAAAGTTAATTATGGCAACATGTATCAATTTTAGAATGTTATGGAAGTAGTGGAGATCTAAAATTAGACTTTGTATTAGGTATATTAATGATGTAAGACAGAAGAATTTTGCAACGATTAAAAAAACGAAAGTGAATGAAAATTGTTTCTGTTTTTGAGAAGTTCAGAAAATTCTATTATTTTCCTTAGTGAAACAGAGAGTTTGTGTGAAATAGAGAGCAAAAGGCTGCTGCAGTTAGCCAAGTTTCGAACAATATTGTCTGTATTACTTGGGTATAATAGATGTTATTGTATATAAATACAACGCTAGATGTGCTTAATAACATTCTGGTTCTATTCGTATAATAAAGATATCATTGTAAGATTCAATAAATACTTGCTTATTTCGTGGATTTTTTTCAGGGAGGTAGGTGTCGATACAAAAATATTAATATTGTCTGTATTACTTGGGAATAATATATGTTATTGTATATAAATGCAACACTAGATGGCTTAATAACATTCTGGTTCTATTCGTAAAATATAGATATCACTGTAAGATTAATTAAATATTTTCTTAATTCGGGGATATTTTTTCAGGGAGGTAAGTGTTGATTGAAAAATAATAATATTGATATCCTAAATTTGAATAATATGATTTAGAAACCAATTGCATTGAAGAAAGAGTTTGCTATTCTTAACCACATAAGGCCAACAATCATATGCGGTTCATCTGTTAAACTTTAGTGCTTCAACAACTTATTTTTTTTTAACAACGATACAACAATTTGGCCTCTTTTTCACTCAAGAAAGCCAACAAATAAACTGATTATAACATTTTCTTTGTCCTACACTCAATCTCGATATCATTTTATTTTCGCATGAATGGTACACTTTTAATACTCGAGAGATTATGTTAAACTAAATAGGGCACCGTCCAGTGTAACGAATGTGATCGAGTGTGTAGCGCAGGCCGTATTTGGTGACGGATGCATATGCTGTTCTGAAGCCTTCACCATAATCAGATGATTTGTCATGTTGTATCTGATGCTTGAAAAATTCCCTGAGTTTGTTCTCCATCGCCGACGTGCCTCCTTTCTTTGATGAGGCCGACAATGATGGAGCGGAACTGTAGGAAGATGCCCCATTATGTGTGTCCGGCACAATTTCTGACTCAAGCCATAGGTAAGATTGCACTTGACATATACCTTCCTCTACTTCTGGGCTTAGATTGTGGTATCCTAATTCACATAAAGGGAATTAAAATCTGTGTTTGTTTCACATTTTCAAAACTAAAAGCATGTGACTAAACCAAAAGAAGAAAATGTAAATTTTTAGATAGAGGATGCTGGTAAATTAATGAGAATCTGTCAAGTTGACCACAACTGTTGGAAGAGTAAACAGAGGAAGAAGGATTGACACAAATAATTCAACTTCACTTCTTAATTAATTCGATTACAACATGCTGAATTTATAGCCCTTCAACAACTAAGTTTGGATCATCTCAGTTTAGCACCCCACTAACTTATTCTAAACTTAATACCCACTACCTATCCTGCTATTACAAACATTATGACTAATTATAGAACCCAATAACTCCACTACACGCTCCTTGATAGAACTCCAAATATAACGGACTAGTTTTTGGAACAACTCTCAACTGAACTCTAAATATGGAAAGTTAATTTTGGATCAACTTTCAACACTCCCCCTTGATTCAAAATTGGTTACTCCAAGCTTCTTCATTTGTTGTGGGATCTGCAACAAAGAGAACTTGTGTAGTGTCATACAGTTCTTGCAAGGTCTTGGTTTTTCTGCTTGTTATTTCTGGACTTCGATCACGCCTCCTGTAAACTCTTATAGATGGACCAGTACTTGAAGTTTCATTCGAGCTCTCTTCACCACTCAAAAAGGATTGGCTTGTGCTGCTGTTTGAGGGTTGTTCACTAGCGTTTGGATTAGGTTGTTGATGTACTTCATCTTCCACATCATAAAATTCTGCACATTCAACAATTTCGTTTTCTTTGGTGTGCACTACAACCGTACCTTTGCCTTCTACTTGAATTAACTTGTCATCACCGAGTTTATCGTTCAATCTGCATGATTCATCGAAATCTACAAACAATTGCTTGAACCCTGACATATGGTTTGAGCAGCCGCTGTCAAGGAACCATATGCTGCTTGCGTCTATCTTTTCATCTATACTGCTGGCCATGAAAAGTGTGGGTTGAGTCTCCTTTTCTTCTGTGTAATTGGCTTGGCTTTCTTCTCTTTGTTTCTTGTAGCAATCTGCTTGATAATGCCTGTATTTGTTGCAGTAGTAACATTGAACTTCTCTCTTGAAATCATCATTTACTTCTGCTGGTCTGCCTCGACCTCTTCCTCCTCTGCTGGAGTTTATTCTTCCTCTGCTGGGATTGTCTCTGCCTCTGCTGGAATTATTTCTTCCTCTGCCTCGGCCTCTTGGGTAGCCATTAGATCTGTCTCTTGATGACTCCCCCTTCATGTAAAATGCCTTGTCGTCGCCTTTATCTTCAGCCTTTGACATCCTTGCTTCATGAGTCTGCAGTGACCCCATGAGTTCACCAAAGGTGTAGGTTGCTAGATCTTTGGACTCTTCGATTGCTGCTACCACATGATCAAACTTGGGTGTTAGGCTTCTCAACACCTTTGCCACCACCGTCTTCTCCTCCATGGTGTCTCCAAATGCTCGGATTTGATTGACCACCTCTTGTACTCTTGAAAGGAAAATTTGGACTGATTCTTCCTTGTTCATCTGCAATGTTTCAAAGTCCCTGCGTAGGCCTTGAAGTTTGATTGCCATGACTTGAGTACTCCCTTGAAATGCTGTTTTCAGGGTTGTCCATGCCTCCTTTGCATTGGTGGCTGCTGCAATTTTCGAGAAGATGGTGTCATGCACTGCTTGTTGGATGAAAAACAACGCTCGTGCATCTTTCTTCTGATTCTCTTGCGGATTAGGATCTGGATTAGGAACTCCATTTGCTATCAAGTCCCATAGGCCATGAGACTTGAACAAGGTCGTCATCTTGATGCTCCAAAACTCATAATTCTCGCCTTTGAACAGTGGAATTGCTGGTTGCGTGACATTCACGATGGTGCTACCGTTTTCTGCCATGAAAATGCCCCAAAGTTGATCGACTCGGCTCTGATACCACTTTGTTGGAAGAGTAAACAGAGGAAGAAGGATTGATACCATTATGATTAATTCGATTACAACATGCTGAATTTATAGCCCTTCAACAACTAAGTTTGGATCATCTCAGTTTAGCACCCCACTAACTTATTCTAAACTTAATACCCACTACCTATCCTGCTATTACAAACATTATGACTAATTATAGAACCCAATAACTCCACTACACGCTCCTTGATAGAACTCCAAATATAACGGACTAGTTTTTGGAACAACTCTCAACTGAACTCTAAATATGGAAAGTTAATTTTGGATCAACTTTCAACAACAACATCTATTGATATTCTCTTTGACTAGGTTTGTCCTGATGTATTGGTAAATGCAGTAAATACCATTGAGGCATAGCCAGCCATGCATAAGTTCGTGAGCAAGAATAGAACCCGTTAGAAGCCTGGAATAAAAAGAAAATTCACGAATATCTGTCAAATATTTCATGTTTGTATGATAATCTCAATGGAATAGTAATAATCTTAAACAGTAAACTAACCGGGGAAGACCATACAAAACTAGAATTGCTGTCACTTCGCAATTTGTATTTGTGGTTAGTATTTGTGGGTGGGTCCTCATGTCAAGTATTCTATTCCAGCCTATTCTTGGCCGCCTTTGTATCTGTACAGTATAAAAGAAAAGGTTAGTGGTGAAAGACTGAAAGCTTAAGAAAAAAGTTAATTACAAAAGCTGATATCATGTTGTCAATTTTGTTTCAATCAAAACAGTTCTTCAGGCAAATTACTCACACTGCTGACAGTCTGCGTCTCAGAGATACACAGTCCCCTTGTGTGATGTGTGCCCTAAAGAAGAAAAAAAAAATTAAGATAAACACAAAAACTAAGTAAAACTTGTAAATTTAATTATGGATAGTTTATATTACATCCTTTTCTCCTTCCATGGCATCATTGAGTGCTTGCCTCTCAACCAAAAGCATTGGAATTTGTTGATCTATTCTCATATTCATCCGCTCGTAATAATCTTTTATTGAATGGTACAAAGGCTGACAATCGCCTGTATACATTATTGCCGAGTCGAGGCACTCTTGACACAAACTCCTTCCATCTCCAAGTGCAATGTACTTTATGCTCCTTGACTCCATCCTTTCGCAACTGCAACAACGGGGGGTGTTGTCATGCTCATGCGAAGCGCAGTACTTCTGACCCCAAAATGGATGCGCTCTGTACTCTAACAACCCTGTCCTGTTTGTTGGTATCTGCCAATAAACCAAACATGTCTTCTCTTCATTTCCATACTTATCATTTCATGTATCATACATTCAGAATCATAAACATGTGTGTTACTCAAGAGAATGGGTATGACTCTCACAAACTGATGGCACACATTGCATTTCGGGTGATGCAGCTCCTTGTAGCACAGTTTGTGGTACGGGTCAGTCCCTAACAATGTAAACTGCAACACCAATGCCACAAGAGGATTTTATATACCAGTCATAAGATAATTGTATTAGAAAAGCATATAAAATACAACATATAACCCTATGTTGCATACAAATGAGTGTACCTGAGTCTCATGAATTGCATGGCCACAAGAAGAGCAGCGAAAACACTGCGTGTGCCAAAAGTTACCCATGCAGCTTAGGTAAGCCATATCCTATTTCTCGTTGACAAGCCGCACACACTCTGTAAATGTAGTTCTCATTTAAATGACCCAAAATTTAAACTTCCAGTTAAATTCTGCATGAATAAAATGCAGGAGAAAAAATACCAGTACCTGTGTCCCCTCGGCAAGAATTGTATAGGTGCATTTGGGTAATAAGCCGATGGTCCCAAGCTCTGTTGCAGTTCTCTGGCGAGTTCTTCGTCAGTTTTCCATGGTGCATTTTGACCTTCAAGGCAAACATATTGCAAAAGATTAGTCGATCACTGTGAAATTTTGAGTTCTAAAACTATGAACTATGTAGAAAGTATTTGCCTTTTGGATGCTTATTCTCCTCTGCAAGAGAGTGCAATGGCACGGTCCAGTTCTTCGTTGTTGGCTTTAGACTGATCATCCTGAAAATTTAATCACACGGACCAATTTAAGCATTCCTTGATCTCTTTTCAAATTAATCTTTACTCCAGGAGAAGAAAAAGGTGAAAGAGCGATTTCAGGGTAATGAAAGTGAAGAGATTACTCTTGATTTGTTGGGTTCTCGCCAGAACATGTTCTCTTCGCTAACAACACGAGGTGGCCGCTTCGCACCAGATTCGGCATGATTCCTTCCTCTGAGTAGTTTGCACAGCCACTTTATTAAACCAGATCTTCTACTTGCACATGACGTATCTGCCATGAAATTAATTCAGCTCCAAATTGATAAGCCAGCATAAGTTTATTATCCCTCCTAGATTATATATCTACTTCTTTTCCATCTTTGAAGGGGAAAAATGGAAAACAGATCATGCAAGTTAACACGGTGATACTCTTAGGTTTTAACAGCAAATACAATATTTTGGTGACTAAAGCACATCATTCAACCCCAATTTTGTCCATCATCAGCAGCCTACTGGTTTATTAATTGTGAGATTGAAAAATACAATAATGAGCATGATCCTAATTATTGTGGAGTCCGGCTACTATAACATTAGTGTCATTTCAAACTAAATAACACCACATCTTAAACCATTGGATCTACTTTAATATTCGTGCAAAACACTAGTGTCATTCCAGCCCTATCTTGTGCACGAATATTAAAGTAGATCCAATGGTTTAAGATGTGGTGTTATTTAGTTTGGAATGCACTAGTGTTATAGTAGCCGGACTCATTATTGTGTAATATAATTAATATTCTGTTTTTTAGATGAAAACAAGAAAAATTTGTGGAAAGCATCTATGACTCGAAGGTGATTGTTTAACAGCTTTTGTGGATTATAAATTGCAATATTACCGCCATAGAAGGAAAAATCGGTATCGGGATCGGGATCGGCCGAATCGGATCGGAAAATCGTACTTTTTTGCCAGAAGCTTGTTTTATACTAAAAAAAATAGAAAAAAATTGATAAAAAAATTTAGAAAAATTATTACAATCAAATAATCAACTAATACAATATAATACAAGTATTACAACTAAAAAAAACAAACTCTTTCACTCCCAGAAATATGATATATAGAAATGGAGGTACAAATTGAAATATGATATATAGAAATGAGTTTTGATTTTTAACAAGAAAGAGTCTGTGGTGTGGTGGAGTTGTGTTTGGTTGCCATGCTAACCAGAGAGCTCAAAATTTTTTTTTGGAGTTTCGTTAATTCTCGTTTCGGTGGAATCGGTCTATTTTGGTCCGAAACGGACGAAATTTGGCTGGAATGAGACCGGAATGGCTGAAATTTGACCAGAATGTTACCGGAACAGCTGAAATTTGATGAAATCTTCACTAACCGCGTAACTCGGCCTGAAATCGGATCGGTACCGTCCGATCCCGATCCGGAATGGCCGATTCCACTCCGGAACGGCCGATTTTGCCTTCTATGATTACCGCAAATCACATTGAATTGGTTGGATTATTGTTCTTTCTTTTTTTAAATCAGATGCGTAAGCTAGCTGCAGGGTGTAATACTTCGTAGGATAATAAGTAATGTTTTAATGGGGGGGGGAAGGAAAAGGAAATTATATATTATACTATATAAATTCTGAATGGCCTTAGCTACAGTACTTCTACAGAGAATGCATCTCAACTGTTCATCTTTCTATACGATCTGAGTCAACTTCCAAATTCAGTTTTCTGCTGTCATTAACTCTTGGTAAACTAATCACAAACTTCAACGCTTGGCAGCGGAGCACGAACAACCTATTGTGGGAACAAAAGGGTAAGAATATTTGAGAGAGAAGGAAGGAGATACATACCGTGGATGCAGGAAGGGGAGAAAGAGGAGGTGGCCATGGTGGGAAGTAATTAGAGCTGATCCCACCAAAAACCAAAAAGAAACAAGAAAAAGGTAACTTTGAATCGATGAAAAGGGGTGAGGAGGGCCGGGGTAGGGGGTCGGGACAAGCGGTTAGGTGAAGGTGAAGAGAGAAGGAGTGAAGAATAAAGTGGATGGCTAGCTGCTGGCATTGCAATTTGATTATATATGCTTGAGTAACAAGAAAAACACACCATCTCATCTGTTTGTAAAAATTACGGATAGTCTAGTCCAGTGCCCAGTGGTATAGATGAGGCGCGCATGTGCATGTCATGTGAGCTATGTGCATACTGGGTGGGTAGGTGGGTAGGTGGGTACTGGGATTGGGTAGTCTCGCAGTGACTAGTGTCTAGTGTAGCCAGTGTGTGTGTGTGTGGGTGTGGGTGTATATATGGTCCTCACGGTTCACGAGCAATGAGTCATCATGACATAACCTCCCCTTCACTAAACCCTAAACTCTAAACCCTAAACCCTAAACAAGAATCTCTATGTTTAACTGATACTAGAGACTAGACAAGTAGAAATTGTTGTACCCTAAAAAGTTGGAATGAAATTTACGTTCAAAGTCATGAATTTAAAGGAGTGAGCTAAAACTTGAAAGGGAGCATGATGAGCATAAAAATAAAAAAGAAATGGAGATACTCGTTGAAGATGTTGGAATGAAGGGGATTGAGTAAACCCATTTAATCAATTAAAGATGTTGCTCACGGTTGAACCAAGGTGAAGTGATTGAGTTCAAGAAAATAAATTTAAATGGGCTGCTCACATACTTTTTTAACCATAATAGAGAAACGAGGTAAATGAATCAATGTGGGCTGAAGAAATGGGCTTGAGTGAGGCTATGGTGCTATGCATAGCACGGATGGCAACTGTACTACGGCTCAATATGATACTTTTTAAAATTCTAACGGTCGATCCGAACCGTTCAATGTGATAACCATATGAATATGTAATTGCAAACTATTTTTTCAAATTTTTTTACTATTTTTTTAGATAGATAGAATTTTGATGGTCCAGAATTTTCAGAAAACACTGATTTTTCTACCTATCTAAAAAAATAGTAAAAAAATTCAAAAAAATATAAAATTTAGTTTGCAAGTACATATTCATATGGATATCACATTTGAACAGTTCGGATCGACCGTTAGGATTTTAAAAAGTACCATATTGAGCCGTAGTACACTAGCCATTGGTGCTATGCATAGCACCATAGCCTCAAGCTACTCACGGATATGAAGTACAAAATAAATAAATAAGTATAATATAATTAAATTGGGCTGTGGGATTTGAACGGATCAGCCGAATGAAATTAGAAATGAAATGATGAGGTGCTCCGCTTATCTCTCATTATAACCGACAAAGGGCCCCGCTTCCATCAGCCAACCAGAGAGCAAAAGTTCAATCTGAATTGCAGCACCTCACATCTCTCTCATTAAAACTGACCGATGGGTCCCGCACATCAGACGTATCCGGTTGAATTTTAATGATGCACCCCAGCGCCTTATACCCTCTCTGCCTAAACATGGCTTACACGGACTAGCTCCTAGTCAGCCTCACAACCCATATACTCCATGCCCATGTAAACAAGAGGTATCTTCCTCTTCTCTAACAGATAAAAATTCAAGAGAAACGACAGAGAGCTCGTTACCAACCTGAAGATGTCTTTTGGACTATGTCTAATAGAAAGAATATGCTATGGAACCTTCAAGCTGGTCTGTGAAGATGCTAGCTGTTCTTACTCACTTAATATTTTTATGGGTATTTTCGCAGATATCCATTCGAATAATATATTTATCTTAAAAATAATATTTAAACATGATCAGTGTATACGGATTTCTATCACTATTTTTAATTAGTTTTTCGCAATTTGTGTTTTTCCTTTTCGAACAATTAAAAAAAATGATTCCAACAAAAAATATATAAAAAAAAATCTTGACAATTTGAAGTAACTCAATTTTTTTATTAATATTAAAAAAAATCGGGAATTTAACAATCTGCAACCAAATTCGGAAAATTTCCAAATCTGTCCAAACCGGATAATTATTCTCAGAATCCAGGCCTTCTTTTCGGAGAATAATTCTCCGGATTCAGTATCTGAATCCGGAACATCTTCCTCAAGAAGAGCAACAAGGGGATCTTCTTCAAACAGACGCCAACGTTGATGTTTCTTAATTTTTATGTTGTTGTAATTTTAATTTCTAGTGACAATTATGGTTTTTATTTACTAATATTAATTTTTATATTGTTATAATTTTATTTTGTAGTGACATTTTCGGTTTTTATTTAGTAATTTTAATTCTACATTTTACGTTGAAATAATTTTAATTTCAGTATTGTTACTTTCCATTTGACAACATATTCCTATAAAAAAAATTGCCAAATAAAATTTCACATAACTGAAACAAAACAATTAAAACATCTAAAAATAAAAATTAGAATAAATAATTTGGAATAAATTAAAATATAAAACATTCAAAAAATATTAAATATGAAATTTGTTTGAATAATTAATAGGCAATAATAATAACTACAAAAACAAACAATTAAAACACCAAAAAAAAAACCAATTAAAAAAAACAGCCAGAAAAGTCTGGATCCGGAAAATTATTTTCTACATTGAAAGAACCGAAGAATAATTCTCCGGAAAGAGAATACCTGCATACGGAGAATTATTGTCCGGAAAGAAGGCCTGGATCCGGAAATAATTCTCCGAATTGGGCAAATTTTGAAATTTTCCGAATTTGAATGGAGATTGTTAAATTTTTTATTTTTTTAATATTAATAAAAATTTCGGATATAACTCCGAACCAAAAAAGATCCAGTAAATTTGGGTTCATAACCTCAATTTCCTTCAATCACTTAATTGTTTTTGGTATAAATTGGAGTCCAATTTACTATGATATAAATTGGGATTGGGCCTACGGTCTCTGCCCATAAAAAGAAACTTTGAATTTCAATAAATATGGGCTGCGTTTGATCTTGGGCCGAAATATAAAATTTAGTTCTTATCTGATTGCTTAATAAATTTACGGAGAGAGCAATATTTTAATTTGAATGACAAACTCTGAGGTAACAGAATATTAGAGTTTAGTTACTAACCGTCCGATCAGAATCCGGGTCAATCTGGCCCGAAGTGGAATACAGGATCCCTTTAACTTTCGTGTCAAATCAGATCGGACGGTATGAATATAAACGTAAAATTTATGTTATCTCAGGTCCTATGAATTATTTTAAAATTCTTCCTTCTTCCCTTCCCTTGGCTCCTCTCTCCTCCGACTAACCCTAGATTCGCCTCCCCCACCCTTCCCTCTCTTTCTCTCACCTCACCTCACCTCCTCTCTGTCGCTGCACTCGTGGCATCTCTCTTCCTTTGACTATTCCCCTCTTTAAAGAGCCTGAGTTGCTACCTTGCGACGAACCCTAGGACACTCACATTCTCTCTCTCTCTCTTTTTCTTGTGCCGATTCTCTCGAGAAGGTGTGCTGGTGCAGGGAGGAAATCGGGGCGAGGTCTTTTACTGGTTTGCGGATCAATTAGTATATTCTTTTTCTTCTCCATTTGATTCTGGTACGGTTTTAAGAAAAAAAAGGATTGTTTTATCATTGTTTTGCTTGTTCATTTTGTTGGAAATCGAAAAAGGACACTGTCCCTCAGCTTAGTTATCTAAACCTTGCTTGATTCTTTGGAGGTTCACTTGATTTGGGTTTTATGAGGCTTTTTTTCCTAAATTGAAAAATGACACTGTTCCTAACCCGGACTAGGGCTTCTCCATTACTGAAGGGTCTTTGTAAGGATAATAGCATCTGCTCGACAAAATGCCTAAGCTGGGTTACACACCTAATCTTTTCTCCTATAGCACTCTTATGAATCGGATTATTCATCAGAGTGTGTTGATACAAGTGCCTTTCCAAAACATTGAGACGGTGAAGTCGATTAAATTAGAGGGAAAATGTTGGAAAGACCCTTGTATCGGCAAACTCTGATGGTATAATGTTGCTCATAATTGCCATCCAGACGAGTTTATCCAGTCTAGATTGTCCCTATTGAAAATGTAATTAAAGTTCTGGGGTTCTGTTTGTATAATTATGTAATATCCGTTTGTCAAAGGGGCTTAATTGGAAATTGAGCTGTCTCAAGCAGGAAATACAAAGAAAAGAAAATTGATAAGAGAAACCAGCATGATAGGCTACAAACTGTGATCCTGCACATTCTAGTATCAGACCTGAATGATACCAAGTTGATGTTTAAGGTTCATTTATACAAAAAATGCCATCGCCATTTATTTTTAGATGACCCAATATGTATCTGGTAGAATCAGGTGGATTTATTTTGTTATGCTATCTTATCCGACTTTCTAAATAATGCAATTGTTCAGCATTGCTGTTGGGTCTAAGCAATGCTAAATTGGATTTATTTTGTTTGATTTTTTTTATTAGATGAATGTGGTTTTAGGGAGAGAGTTTCTACAGCTCAAGAAGTAACACACGACCACTTGGAGGATAATTAGACTTTATTTTTAAGTTATTGGAAAAATGTGTTTTTACTTCAATACCCCCCAAAACCTGATTTGCAAACTGCCCTCAATGCCCTCCATTTTATTTATTATTTTAATTTTTTTCTACATCTAACCACTTAACTTTGTAGTAGATTGACTTGAGCTATTGTTCCTACATATTTGAATAGACAAAAAGAGAAACAAGTTGTTTTTATAATCTTTTGGTATTTTGACAGGGGACTTGGAGAAATTACATCACAACAGTTTCAGTTCATGTATGTCTTTCCATCTCAACTTTTATTCTTTTGTAATATCAATATGCTTTTAGGATGATTACTTTTCTTTTAGTTAAGATTGATAAGCGATTTAATTGAAAAAAACAAATACTTTTAAATCACATGAATGGTCCATAAAGTATCTTCTTTTCCTGTTTTGGTTCCTAAAAAGTAACAGAGTTCCCATTTTTTTCTTGGAACTTTCCATTTTAAATTGATGCTACCATTACCTTCATAAAAAGCTTGCTGAAAGTCCATTCAGGGGTAATATAGGTAAAGACTGGAAGTTAATTTGTAAAAGCTTGCGTATGTCTTTAGATTGGGATTATTCCTTCTTTCTATTATAAAATTAGATTATTTTGTGCATTTCATTTCAATTTTTCCTGTAATTCATTGTTTCAGATCTTCACAAATTGAGAAACTTTTGTGGGGTTTAAACACAGTGGTATATTGAGCTTTGTTCCCATCTTCATTCTTAGTCTCAGTAAATTGTTGTTTTATATGAGCGTAGGTGTGATGGACAAAATTCTTTTCTTGCATTGAACAAATTGGGTAGTTATACGACTAATTATCTTGAAATTTCTTATTTTAATATCACTTAAGTCCTTGTCATTACATCTTGTATTATCTGAATTTCAGTTGGTAGTTGGTACCATTTGCTAGAACCTTAATCCCCATGTACTTAAATTTCTTCTTTGCTTCAATTGTGCAGCTAATTATGAGCAAATAATGTAACTATGGTCAAATTATGGTCAAATAACATGGTCAAATAATGTAATTATGGTCTTTACGCGGGTGATGATTTTAACACAACTATATTTTTTATTAACACCACAGTTTTAAAATTTTCAAGTATATAGACAACTTTGTCCCTACTTTATTGTTATTATAGCTTGCCGTATTTGATTATGCAATCAACACTTTCTTTATTTTAATAATTATGATTAACATTATTTCCAAAATCAAAACATCTCTCTAGATGCATTTTTTTCCTAAAAGTCAGAACACAAAAATTAAAAGTCATAATTAACGAGATGAAAAATCAATTGATCAATCAACAAAAAGAAAACTTATAATTAAATTAATAAATGATAAATTGTAGATTTTATTAATTGAAATGATCGGATTTAAAGATAAAATTATCAAAGTATTTAGTTAAATTATAAAATTTACAATTAACAAAATATACTGTCAAAATAATTTTCAATTAATTGTGTAACATAATTAGAAGTAGGAAGTAATTACATCTAAAAAAAAGAAAATAATCTAAGTGACAACTCGGGCATGTTATTTCAAAATTTGGCTGGGTATTTCTTCTTTTCACTGTATAGAAGTTTATATTTAAGAAACTTGTTAATTAAAAAAAGAAACAAATGATAGCTTGATTGAGAAATAAATGAGGGATAAAGTTGTCTGTCTATGAAAATATTTAAATCTTGTTGTGTTAATAATACTCTTTGTGGCGTGAATATCACCACCCTCTTTATGCAAATGAAAAGAAATCGATAGTAGAGCCACTCTTTTCAAACAAAAAATTGGAATCCTACTGTATCTTTCATCAAAACTCTAGCTAATTCGCCAATTATATTCTCTCATGTTATTTAGTATGATCAAAGGATTCATATTTTCTCATACCCTCATTAAAAATGGAATTAAGCATAAATTTATATTTCTCTGTATGATTATTTATGCAGTTATAGTGTTTTTTTTTATGATAATTTTTAGAATTTTAAAGTATATTTAGTTTTATCTGAAATTTACTTTAGTGTAAGATTTTTTTTATAAAAAAATATTATTATTATAAAATAATTTATTCCAAAATAAATATTAGTTTTTTGGAAAAATTGAAAGGACAATTCTAGTTATTATGTACATCTATTTTGTATTTTAAAAAAAATATTTACTTCATTTCTCAAAAACATATGTAATAAATCAGGGTTGTTTTGGACGACATTTAGTCTTCAATTAAATAATTGTTCTTATTTCCTTTTTTAAAACTAATGATTAAAAAATGCTAATTTGTTTTCAATTCATGTAGTATGACATCTCGGACAGATGAGAATGACAGGTGGGCATCATACGTAGGACCCGGTGGTTGGAATGGTAATTTTCACTCAAATAAAATTTTACTATATTTATGGGTTTTTGTACATTTAAAAAAATTAAGTAAAATTTTTGAGTAGTTTTCATCAATTATTTTCAGATCCTGATATGCTTGAGGTGGGTAATGGTGGTATGACTACTGAAAATTACTGGTTACGTTTTAGCAACCATCAAGCAACCATCAAGCTTAAATCGTCTGCTAGAGATTTGTGGGTTGTAAGTTTATCTTTTATTCCTTCTTAATTTGATACCAACACTTATTGTTTTTGTTTTATAGAATAAGGCAAATGGTACTTTGCAATTCATTGATCAAGTTGAATTATAGATTTATTTTATTTTTAAAATTCAAACGGTTGATTCAAACTACTTAATATGATATTATATGAAAATGAATTTCGAGACCTAATTCTATATTTTTTTTAAAAACATTTACTATTTTTCTGGATAGGTAGAAAATCACATAATCTAAAAATTCTAGATCATCTTAAATTAGTTAGTTTTTATCTATCTAAAAAATTTCATCTCTAAATACATTTTTAATGGAGATCATGTTGTCTCTTTGCAAATTTTATACAATGGAGAACTACCACAATATTCAAGACTGGCTGGGCCATCACAATACTATAGATTATTAAAAAAACATGGATTTATGGAGATAACCAATATTTTAATTCAGGTCAGCATTCTCTATGGTAACAGAATATTTGAGCTTAGATACAAATTGTCCGATCAGAATTCAGGTATATCTGGCCTGAGGTGGAATGCAGAGGACTCTTTTAAATTCGTGCCAAAGCAGATCGGACGTTCCGGATATAAACACAAAATTTATGTTACCTCAGGTAATATGAACTCTTCTATTTCTTCCTTCCCTTCGCTCCTCTCTTCTCTCTCCTCCGACTAACCCTAAATTGCCCCTCCCCTCGTGGCATCTGTCTTCCTCTCGAGATGGGGTGCTGATGCAAGGAGGAAGGCTGAGGGGAGGTCTTTTACTGGTTTGTGGGTCAATTAGTATATTCATCTTTTTGCTCTCTCAAGGCTCGTATGCTTGTTCATTTTGATGGAAATTGAAAAAGGACATGTTCTTCTGCTTGCTTCGGATTTTATGAACTCCTTTTTTGCAATTCACATACCTAACCTGAACTAGGGTTTCTCCTCTCTCTCTCATATGAGTTGTGTGTGTGTGTGTGTGTGTGGATGCATTTCTTGCTCACTGGCTCATATTGTGTGATTCTGGTAAATGGAGGGTCTTTATGGGCATAACGGGTCTGAAAATGACCTACATGTAATTTCTGGATCTTCAGGGTCTTTTTGGGTAATTTAAACCCTACTGAACTTGTTAAGCAAGTTTATTGGAAAAATGCTTTTTTACTTTAATACCCTTAAAAACCTGATTTTCAAACTGCATGCACACTGTTTCTAAAATAGAGCTCTTACATCAGTGCCCTCAATGCCCTCCATTTTATTTATTCTTTTAATTTTTTCTACATCTAACCACTTAACTTAATTTGTAGTTGCTTTGCTTGACTAGAGCTATTGTTCCTACATATTTGAATTGATGAATAAAACAAGTTGTTTTTATAATCTTTTGGTATTTTGACAGGGGACTTGGAGAAATTACATCACAACAGTTTAAATTAATGTATGTTTTTTCCATCTCAACTTTATTCTTGTGTACGATCAAATGGCTTTTAAGATGATTACTTTTCTTTTAGTTAAGATTGATCAACGATTTAATCGAAAAAAGAATACTAGGAAATCACATGAATGGTCCATAAAGTATCTTCTTTTCCTGTTTTGGTTCCTAAAAATTTTGAAGTTCCCATTTTGTGCCTGAAAGTTGGAACTTTCCATGTAAAATTGATCCTACATTCAGGGGTAGTATAGGTATAGACTGGAGGATTAATTAGTAAAAGGTTGTGTATGTCTTTTGATTGTCTTTAAGTTCCTTCTTTCTATTATGAAATTAGATTATTTTGTGCATTTCATTTCAATTTTCTTGTAACTCACTGTTTCAGATCTTCACAAATTGAGAAAACTTTTGTGGGGTTTAAACACAGTGGTATATTGATTTTTTGTTCTCATCTTCATTCTTAATTAGTCTCAGTAAATTTTTGTTTTATTTGAGCGAAGGTGTGATGGACAAAGTTCTTTTCTTGTATTTAACAAATTGGAATTTCTTATTTTAATACCACTTTAGTCCTTGTCAAGTACATCTTTTATTATCTGAATTTCAGTTGGAAGTTGGTACCATTTGCTAGAACCTTAATCCCCATGTACTTAAATTTCTTCTTTGCTTCAATTGTGCAGCTAAATTTATGAGAGATTTAAAAATAGTGCCTTTAAAAATCAAGATTGGTCAAATAACATGGTAAAAATGGCCCATACAAGTATTTTCTGCTCCAGTGAAAATGTCACCTATTCTCTCTTTTCCTTTTTTTAATTAAAAAAGACCTCCAAATCTCAGTGTATATATATGGAGAAAGTGAGAAACAGTGGGAAAGGTGAAATATATGAGAAATTTATTCTAAACTGAAAATACTACGAATAATTATTTATAAAGGTTGAGCTAGGTACAAACTAAAGTGAAAATACTAAGCCCAGTAAACCGTGTGTACCATATGGTTCAGTGGTATTGATCTCCAAAACAGCCCACACCTAAAACTCATAAAGATAAGATTTTGCAACTGGTATCAGTAACTGGTACTCAACTGCAAAACACCCAGAAAATACAAAAACAAATAAACAAAAGATAACAACAAACAATAGGATACAGAAGTAGTAGGATTGATTTATTCCCACGTACTATTGGAAACAAAAAGTACACACCAGTAGTCTACATAACACCAATTAATCTCAGAATGAATATTCGTGATGATCATCTCTACTCCCACTCTGAGACTCCACCATAGTTACAATTACCAGTTTGCATCTGGGTGTAAAAGAAATGGATATCAAGCTCCACAATATTCCGATCGCATCGTTTTTCAAGCAACTTCTTGTGTATGACACCTTGTGCACAAGAGAACACTCCGGTCCCTCCGACAATGGCCCACTCACCTCCAGTTACATCCATCCCCATCACCTGAAGCGTCGACCCCTTGTAGCAGCTTTGATATGCCATGGAAGACAACATATATAAGTTGAATATAGAAGTTGATTGTTCAAGGCACCATAAAATTAAGTTGAATATAGAAAATTTCATCTGATTTTAATCACTTCAAAATTTCTAGCTTGCGTATGTACGTACCTGTCCTCGAACACAATGCTGAAAGAATTGTGCCAGTGCTGATGAGTGCCCATTCCAGCCTGGATATGCAGGCCCTGTGCACGTGCAATGACCTTCGCGCAGTGGCTGTGTCCGTCGCACACGGGCCAATTGTGAGCGACAAGGGTACCAAATTTTATTATCAAGATTTGGGTGTACTATTCCCTTTGATCCCTCATGCGTGTGGTGCAAGTACCAACAGACTTTCATTTCTTGAGTTCGGCTCTATATATAGCCAATTTATAAGATAAAATCTTTTGATGTATAAGAAAATTAAACTACAAAATTAGCCTGCCACAATTCTAGAGATATAGTTTTAGCTCTTAACAAGAATTGATCTATTAAACATGGATGAAATTTATAACATATTTCACACACTAACTGTCAGACAAATCCAATATGTTCGTTTATTGGTGCCGAGATAATATAGATACGAAGACGAACAATAATCCAAATGTGTTAATACATAGATTTGGATATAGAAATGAAATAATTATATCTAGCTATAGTATATGTATCGAGCTGGCAATTCGCATTCTGGCCAAGTAAACTTGCTTGTATATATGGTAAATTAAAAGAAAAGGAAATTGTGTACCAGTTCAGAGTACATACCATGGCTAAGAACAGTTGTTGTTGCCAAGGAGATAAGAATATATGTAGGAGAAAATCTAGGTTAATTTGAAGCTAGTTAATTACTGGTCCCCTAGAATTAATTATATGTACATATCTTTAATTGAGGAAGTGTTGCACCGAGATAAATAGTTTAAAAATGACTTGTATTGAACAAACCAGTATTGGTTTTTCTTAATTAATAATTAGCTATCCAATTACTATATTCAGACCATATATACACATGCAGACTACTGAATAAAAAAATAATACTGTGCTTTGCAAAACAATCATTGGAAGTACGTAGTGTGCATCTAGCTAGGTGTTAATCATGGGATTAGAAGGTCAAGTAGCAAGTCAACTATAATCATGGGATTAATTAGCAAGTCAAATTAACACGAAACATTTAGATAACTTTCAATGTTTGTTTTCTCAATGAGTATAGTCGGCATCTAGGTGTGAAACATGGTATTAGCAAGTCAAGTCAAGTCAAGTGAACATTAAATTATTATTTATTAATTCGACAACCAGGTAGCTGGGAGATCCAAGTGGTTATTTATTAGAATATATACAAATTGATTGTTTCTTTGACTTTGATAGGTTGTTCTTAAGAAGCAACCAACGTGTTGTTTTCTTATATGACAATAAGTGACATAATGTGTGTGTTAATGACAGATATCTGAAGTCAGTCAACAATTAAAATTATTTTTTATTAGTGGTTATTGCAGTAAGATGTCCATCTCTTTTGGTGGAGGTTGATGTACATTCCGATGTGTTTCCGTTAGAATTTTAGATTGAATTGAAAAATAAATGATTTTATTGTTTGAATGAAGTATTACAATGCTTACAAAGATTGAAATATGGGCTAATAGGTCATTATGATCTTGCCACCAACCATTAAAAAAAAAAGTCATTATATATAATATTACCTAACTATTCTTCGAGCCGTTAGGCTTTCATATTACACAAAATTCTAATCCAACAAATCTATCTTAATTGATTGGATATTAATGTGACTGATATTGTAATCTTGGAAATTTTAATATTGGTTAAGATATATATTGCATACAACATATGCTACTAAGTGTCTCAAGCTATTGTGTCTCCAAGTCTTGCATAATCTTCAACAGTGTCTTTTTATTGGGATATTGGAACATTGCCATGCTTTTATATCAATCCAAATTAACAATGTGTAAAGGGAGGAGGCGCTTTGCTGGGAGGGCTCAAAGCGGGCACTCGTGTATCCTTATATGCCAAAGGGCTCTCTTGACAAGTGTATCTTCTCTTCAAATAACAATTCTTTATCAATAGAGAAAAGAAGAGAGATAGCCTAGGCATTGCACGAGGTATAGACTACCTTCATCGCGGGTGTCAAATGCAAATATTGCACTTCGACAGAAAACCTGACAATATCCTATTGGATCAAGACTTGAGTCCAAAAATTACCGACTTTGGACTTGCCAAATTATACTCTAGAGAATACAACTTGGTAACCCTCAACACAGCACGAGGTACCATAGGATATATAGCTCCTGAGCTAATATCAAGGTCCTTTGGGGTGATATCATACAAGGCAGATGTTTATAGTTTTGGGATGCTATTAATGGAGATGGTGAGCGGAAGAAGAAACGTCAACAATCATGCAAATAGCTCGAGCCAAGTCTATTATCCGTCATGGATATACGACCAACTCAAACTTGCTGAAGAGACACATAATTATAACTTGAACAATACTGTTGCACAATTTGGAGATATAGAAGAAATCCTATATAAGGTTGCCTTGTGGTGCATTCAAACGAGGGCATCTAACCGCCCTCCATGAGCAGAGTCATAGAGATGCTGCAGAGTGATGTAGATAGCTTGGAGATGCCGCCGAGACCTTTCATGACATCCTTTCCAGACGAGGCCTCTGTGAGATGCTCTCATATTGATTCTGGTAGCATAGAGCTGTCAGCCATTTCAGATCAAATTAGTTTGCTTTAATCCCACAAAAAAGTTAAATGAACACGTGTTGCTTTGATTTCAGAGGAACTTAGTACTACGTATATAATGTAAGGTTCCTTGCATTTTTTTAAATTAAGATATTTAGCGATATTTCAAAATTTTGTGTATTGTATTACATCCATTTTTCGATATTTCAAATTTCATTAAGTTTTATTGTATATATATAAATATATTTAAAATTGAAGGGACTTAATTAATGTGCAAAAATATTCATCTCCTACCGTATAAATAGAAGAGGGCACAATATAGGAGGGAGACTAAAAGTGAGAAACATGTTATCCTTATCATTCCTCAAGTCTTAGTTTAAATGTGCTTTATCTTCTCTGGCTGAACAACTGAATGGAAATTCTTTAATTACAATAACAGTATTATTTCTCTTTGTGCTTGTGCATTGGTTAGTAGAATTATAAGCTAATACAAAATAACTACTACCAAGGGAGTCCTGTATCTTCGTCTTTCCTTTGGTAGATTCTTCTATCAACTCAGTGACGAAGAAAAAATTCACTCCTATAGCCATTTGTCACTTTTGGCCATCCAAATTATTTTAGCCTTTCACAGAGATACTGATAGTTTATTTAAACTGAGATACTGGTTTTAGAAGCACCTTCCCTCTGTATAACTTCTTTATTACGTTTATTGTAGTATTGGTAAGAAATTACAAGCCCAATATGTAGCATTGTTATTTTAGGCCCAATATGTAACATTGGTATTAAGGCCCAAGATGTTCTCCCTGTACAAAACTAAGTTGTTCAATTGTTGGACAACCCAAATTTACTTTGTTGTGGTGATGAAGGGAGAGAAAAGCCTTGCATATGCTCATTTACCTTATGCTAGACTCAGCTTAGACACAAGGCATAATTTAACTTTGAAAACAGAGTATTAATTGTTATTATTCTTTATAAAAGGTTGGGATTATTAGGTGAATAACAAAATTTCAGTAAGAAATAATGGAGGACAATTGGGTAGTATAATTTAGAACAATTCAGGGATGACTAAACTAGTAAATACAAATTAGCAATTTAGTCTTTATACATGGTTGTAATTTAATGGCTAGAACTTCACTTTATGATTATAAAATCTTGAATTTTAATTATAATTATCACACATTTTATATTTCACCAACCTTCCCATCTAAATTTTCTGATTGTATTAAATGACTTGATGACAGCAAGTTGTCGTTGGTGCGTAGACTTGCAAGTCAATGCTAGGAGAACAGTGAAGTGAATTTGGATGTACTATTAATTCTCTTATTTAAGTGACGGTATCAATGACTCGGTGGTACAAAGAAATGATAAAAATTAAATATATAAATAAACTTATAAAATAACTTATAAAATGTTCATTTCTTTGACCGCTTGATCTTGTAACAAATAAACTCGAAACTTTCAAAATTTTAAATGTACATGCATCACTCATGAAGTACATGGATCTCAACGGTTTGGATTTGTTGTTTGAAATCGATCCGATATACTTTTGGAGTTGTGCTCACCAAACTATCTTGGTGAGCACATCACACCCTAGCTTTGCTCTGTGTTAATTATGGAATGTTAGGGTGGTAACTAAAAATATTTCGGTTGGTTCATGCTATGGATACATATCTCTGTTTTAAATTTTCAAACAATAGATCTGAACCACTCATCATGAGTTTCATATGCATATAAAAATGTAATCGGAGATCAAAATTTATATATATTTATATATAATTTTTTTAATTGCCATCAAAGACTAGCAGTCAAGGTCTTCGAGAAAAGTAGTCGACTCTAAAGTCATCAAAAGACTAGCAATGGCAGGCAAAGAGGAAAAGAAAAGAGACTTCCTTTTTAATGATGAAAGTGGAAACTATATTACATCAAAATAAGAATCGGATATGCTCTTGGCATGCACTGATTAGTATATCTTTTCCCTACCAACACAGTGCACCACCTTCCCGTTTCCCAATTTTTGTTTTAAATAGAAATAAATAAATTGATTTCACTAGAATTTAGCCAACATGCAAATCAGGAATTCATTAATGTAAAAGATAAAAAGGGAAATTATATATATTAAAGTACCAAATTTAGAATTGAGAGGAAGGGAGGGAGCACGCGAGAGAGAAATTGCACCAGTTCAAAGAAAAGAACTAAAAAAAATGAGAGAGAGAGATATATATCTACCTTGCTCAACAGGGGGAAGCATCAGTGACCAATAAGCAAATACTTGAATTGTTTATATCATTTTTTTCCTACCCTTCCCACTCGCTTCGATTTAACAAAAAGATTCTTTCTGTCTTCTTACTAAAACAAAAATATTGTTTCTCTTACTTACTTTTTTTTTATGCTTTGCTCAAAGGTGCGGTCCATGGGACATTTAATTAGTGAAAAGTGGAAACAATATTCCACTAAAATCGGAAATCGGATATGTTCTTGTGTTGCACTGATTATTATGCATTCCCTACATGCATTGTCTGCTCTTTAACTAGCATATTTCTTTTTCCCTTTCAAATAAAGAAATACAATGTTAATTGACATGCAACAAAGATTCGCTATATATAATTAAGATGTAAAACATAATTTGCAAAAAAAAAGAGGAAACAAAAGAAGTGGAAATCTTGAAGTTATGTCAATTTATCAAATTTAGATTGGAAATTTGAAAGGAAAATTATTTTTGTCAAATACAATGTTTAGTATTTTTGAACGAACCTGGTCATTTTATTTAAATCCCCATTATCAGCAAAAAAAAAAAAAAAAAAATTCTGCATAGCATGATAAGTTCCGCCAAATATAGCTGATGTGTATTTTTTTTCAATTGCATAGTAAGCCTAGTCAATTAAATAAACTGCAAAATGTACAGTTACTATAAACCTGGTGTGCATAGTGGGCCTTTTAATAAAGCGACACCTAATACCAACGCTTCTTTATATAAAAAGGAATCCATCCATGTGCTCGTTTCAGTTTTTCACTTGGTGCCATAAAACTAGGAATATTATTTTCTGTGTAAGGCTAGAGCATATTTTATTTAGTTACTTTAATTCACTGATTATTATATTGTTTCCTACCAACACAGTGCGCCACCTTCCCATTTCCCAATTTTTGTTTTAAATAGAAATAAATAAATTGATTTCACTAGAACAAGCATCTATCGTGTCCAAAAATCAAAGTTACAAACCAGGAATTCATTAATGTAAAAGATAAAAAGGGAAATTATATATATTAAAGTACCAAATTTAGAATTGAGAGGAAGGGAGGGAGCACGCGAGAGAGAAATTGCACCAGTTCAAAGAAAAGAACTAAAAAAAATGAGAGAGAGAGAGATATCTACCTTGCTCAACAGGGGGAAGCATCAGTGACCAATAAGCAAATACTTGAATTGTTTATATTATTTTTTTCCTGCCCTTCCCACTCGCTTCGATTTAACAAAAAGATTCTTTCTGTCTTCTTACTAAAACAAAAATATTGTTTCTCTTACTTACTTTTTTTTTATGCTTTGCTCAAAGGTGCGGTCCATGAGACATTTAATTAGTGAAAAGTGGAAACAATATTCCACCAAAATTGGAAATCGGATATGTTCTTGTGTTGCACTGATTATTATGCATTCCCTACATGCATTGTCCGCTTTTTAACTAGCACCTTTCTTTTTCCCTTTCAAATAAAGAAATACAATGTTAATTGACATGCAACAAAGATTCGCTATATATAATTAAGATGTAAAACATAATTTGCTAAAAAAAAAAGAGGAAACAAAAGAAGTGGAAATCTTGAAGTTATGTCAAATTATCCAATTTAGATGGGATATTTGAAAGAAAAATTATTTTTGTCAAATACAATGTTTATTATTTTGAACGAACCTGGTCATTTTATTTAAATCCCCATTATCAGCAAATTTTTTTTTCCGCATAGCATGATAAGTTCCGCCAAATTAAATATAGCTAATGTGTATTTTTTTCAATTGCATAGTCAGCCTAGTCAATTAAATAAACTGCAAAATGTACAGTTACTATCAACCTGGTGTGCATATTGGGCCTTTTAATAAAGCGACATCTAATACCAACGCTTCTTTATATAAAGAGGAATCCATCCATGTGCTCGTTTCAGTTTTTTCACTTGATGCCATAAAACTAGGAATATTATTTTCTGTGTAAGGCTAGAGTATATTTTATTTAGTTACTTTAATTCACTAATTATTATATTTTTTCCTACGAACACAGTGCGCCACCTTCCCGTTTCCCAATTTTTGTTTTAAATAGAAATAAATAAATTGATTTCACTAGAAGCATCTATCGTGTCCAACATGCAAAGTTACAAACCAGGAATTCATTAATGTAAAAGATAAAAAGGGAAATTATATATATTAAAATACCAAATTTCGAATTGAGAGGAAGGGAGGGAGAGCGCGCAAGAGAGAAATTGCACCAGTTCAAAGAAAAGAACTTAAAAAAATGAGAGAGAGATATATATACCTTGCTCAACAGGGGGAAGCATCATCAACGAATAAGCAAATACTTGTATTGTTTATATCATTTTTTCTGGTCCTTCCTAGCTACTCGCTTCGATTTAACAAAAAAATTCTCTCTCTTCTTACTAAAACAAAAATATTGTTTCTCTTACTTACTTTTTTTTATGCTTTGCTCAAAGATGCAGTCCATGGACATTGAATTAGTGGAAAGTGGAAACAATATTCCACCAAAATTGGAAATCGGATATGTTCTTGTGTTGCACTGATTATTATGCATTCCCTACATGCATTGTCCGCTCTTTAACTAGCACCTTTCTTTTTCCCTTTCAAATAAAGAAATACAATGTTAATTGACATGCAACAAAGATTCACATATATAATTAAGATGTAAAACGGAATTTGCTAAAACAAAAGAGGAAACAAAAGAAGAATAAATCTTGAAGTTCTGTCAAATTATCAAATTTAGATTGGAAATTTGAAAGGAAAATTATTTTTGTCAAATACAGTATTTATTATTTTGAACGAACCTGGTCATTTTATTTAAATCCCCATTATCAGCAAAAAAAAAACAATTTTTTTTCCGCATAGCATGATAAGTTCCGTCAAATATAGCTAATGTGTATTATTTTTAATTGCATAGTAAGCCTAGTTAATTAAATAAACTGCAAAATGTACAATTACTATCACCTTGTGTGCATATTGGGCATTTTCATAAAGCGGCATCTAATACCAATGCTTCTTTATATAAAGAGGAATCCATCCATGTGCTCCTTTCAGTTTTTCACTTGGCACCATAAAACTAGGAATATTATTTTATGTGTAAGGCTAGAGCATATTTTATTTAGTTACTTTAATTCTGTTTCGGAATTCTAAGTCCTTAAAGTATATGTTTTAGAAATTTTATTTTGACAAACTTATCTTATACGTAACTAAGCCTGAATTTAAACTTTTTAAATTTAAAATACTTTATTAAATAAGTATTTTAAATTCATACTTTCTAAATAAGTAGTTTAAATTTATAAAATGTTTAAATTAGGTTGGTGGTAAGTATTTTAAATTTATAAAAAGTTTAAATTCAGACTAACGCCACAAATTTATTATATACGTACCACAGTCTTATCTAATTTGGTCTGCTAGCCTTGATTTAACTCGTTAGTTCACTTTCTATTTTCCTTTTTCCCAAAATGAAATAAATTTTTTAAAGCTCAATATCTCTCTGATTTGGCGAAAATATATGGAGCTGGCATATCCACATATACATCCACAACTCTGTCACAAGAGAGGTTATATATCTAAAACAAATCTTAAAAAAATAAACGTATTAATATTAATTTATCAAATAAATTATATTTTTTCATTAATTTTTACTATAGAATATTGAAACTCTCAATTCTTGCTCTAACAATACTCTAGATGGTGCAGCAATAATTTGATTAGCTGAGTTGTATATATAATCTAATGGCATCAAATCGATCTATTTATTAAATATCAATTAGATTGTATAGCTGTATAGTACTACATACCTCAATATGTAAACTGAGTGTATATTTAATTTTGATTCCCTTCAAGGAAACCCACACAACCATGCGTTATTACAACATCTTCCAAACTCCAAGCATAGGATACTTACACAATATGTACAAAAGTTAATGAATTATAAAACAAAAATACAGGATTGTTTGTTCCTAATTTTAATTCCCTCCAATAAAAAAGACAAAAATTATGTTAAAATTCAAAAGAGGAAGATAACTAATTACTATATTTATTTCTTATTGCTCTCATAATACTCTATTACATAACATTACTATATAACTATTTTATAGCCATTAAAATCAGATAACAGCTCTAGAGTTTCATGAAATTAGTCCATAAAGAAAAGAAATTGAAAGACTATTTTAACTCATGCATGCATGCTCGCTCCATCAATATGCTTCACGAGTATCACGAATCAGACTCGACAGATACAACAGATCACCAGACTCTTGAGGCCCTTGTAGAATTTGATGAGTGCAGTTTAATTCCTTAACAAATAATCAATAACAGTAAGCTCAAATTACTATTTAATTTTTTACAGCCATTGACCTTAACTATTATCGAAGCAGGATCAATGCCTTTCTTTTTCCGATTCTTGGATGTCTCTGGAGAGACAACCATTGGCTCTATACAGTTTTTGTTTATAGCTCTCCAAATATATCTAATTTTATTTTTGTCGGACTAACTTTTGATAGTGTGATCTGAGCTTGGGAGCGCGATTTCGGGTGTGAAGTTGTTATGTATTTTGAGTTGTCATTGATGAATTACGTAATATTTTGTTTTCGCTTGTTTTTTTTTATTAAGAATCCATAAGATCACCTATTTACTATTGAATGTTTATATTACACTAGTGAATTATTTGAGGGTAATATATTTTCTTAACATAATTTTTTGAGACAAATTACTTTTACAATTTTTTCCTATTTTTAGAGCACAAAACAAGCATTTTTCGACCACAAACCTACTATTCATTCCTGTTCGGCCAATTCCTACTAATTCACCCTATCCCAATTTCACAGTTAACTTACTGATTCTGCTTCCGATTCTGATTTTCAGAGCCATGATTGAAAACCAATTAAAATATATGAAAAAGTAAATTGCATTAAGAAGTTAAGAAGTTTCGTAGTAGTTTGTGAAAAGTAATACTAGTACCTGGACATAAACTCCAATGACGTCGAGGTACGCCCTAAAGCGTCCATGGAAACCTATAATTTTACTGTCAAAAGCAGAGAGTTCGAAAAAGGAGTCCCTTCTTCCTTGCCGTACGGTCCGTAACTTTTCAAATTGGTTATAGTTGTAGTAACCTCACAGTAAATATGTCACCAAAGTAACCAACATAACCTCTCACACACATAATGTACTCATTTTGTATAAGATCGATCTACATAAGAACAAAGAAAACATTATGCAAATTTGTAGCTTTTTAAATTTTACAAAAAGTTTGTTTGCTCTTTTGTATGTATCTGCAATACTAAAAAAACTGACAAAAATTAATCTAAAAATTGTAAAATTGCCCCGGGGAAGTTGATGTTTGGTGCAAGAATCTGGTACCTCAATCAATGTTCATGTTCTTCCACCCCAGAGTGGTGTGCTTTCAGTAGTGATATGAGAAGTAAATTTATAACACACATAAAGAGCATCAATTGTATCACCATGGCGAATACTAACTTTATCAATTGGAGAAACTGAAAACATTGGGTCCATCTCTTGTTGAACCCCAACTGCCACCGCAAAGCACCGACTTATAAAAGCCTTAGCAATGCAAATTATGTTATAATATCAACTTAAGCCAAACCTACATATATATAATTTACAGAAAAGGCCAGGAGGACAACAAAGAGTAATTAGAAAATAAAGTTTCAGAGTAGCTTTGACAAGCATAATAGTTGTAAATACCTGGACATAAACTCCAACACAGAAAACATAATTAATTGCGACACATGCAAAGAAGCCAATAATTTGACCGTGCAGAGAAGTGTGTTCATAGGATTCCCCTTCTTCCTTGTTGTATGGTCCATAAACGTCCAAATTGGTTTCCAGTACCAGTAATGACTTCAAAATACTAGTCTCGGTAGCCTTTTATAGACTTAATGTCCTCGTTTGTTTTAAGATTTATCTACAAAACGATAAAACAAGTGAGAAAACTTTATGCATGCACATAATTATTTGTTAGTAGCCTCTACTGTTAATAGGTAAGTTATGAATGATTAAAATATCAATGCATCCCATCATGAACTGTTTAAAAATCACTACTATCAATATATTGGCGTAGCTGACTTTTCAGTATCTTGATATTTTGTAAAATTAAAAAGCTGATCAGAACTAACAGTTTTGTTCTTCTTTACAAAAATAATTATAATTGATAAGAAATGGTTCAAGAGTAGTATTGTTGAGTGACCATTTATGTGATATAGTAAATAAAATATCTTATTATTTCAGGCGAAAATATAGGCATTGAATTAATTAAGGAATATCCTCCCTGACAATTTTGAAAAGCTGAGAACAATTAATCCGCAGATGTTAATTAATTAATTAATTTTGTTTTACGTAAAGAGCTCTCTGTTTTCAGTACCGGCCAAAATAAAAGGGTAATAAAAACAGAGCCCTTGTGTATACAAATTGGGACAATTAATTAACCAACTAATTAGACGTGGTTGTCCCAACTTTTTATTTTGTTGTTCTATATTTATTTTGTTTGATAATAATTTATCCAGACAATAATTTAAGAATATACAATTATGAATTAAAAGTCATCAGACACTAATTTACAATAAAAAAAGTGACATATATTATTAAATTAAAGGAGCAAAATGTTCGTAAATCATCCAACATTCCTTCATTTCTGTCTCAACCAGTGCATTGCATGGTGCCATTACGTTCAAAATACACATTAAGAGCATCAATCTTGTCACTATGGTACTGAAAACCAATTTGGATGTTTATGGACCTTAAGGCACAGAAGTAGGGGAATCTTTCGAATTTGCTGCTCTCGACGGTCAAATCATTGGCTTTCATGCACACTGTACTGAAGATTGGCTTTCATGCACACCGAAGTAGGGGAGAGTGTTTATGTCGAGCTTTTCTGTGGATTGCCTCTAGAGCCACAACACATAAGGGGGATGGTTCACTTTTCATTTAAACCCTAACAAACTTTATATTTGCATGCAGTGGAAGATTGATTGCAAAAGTTAGTAACCTTACAAACTTTAATTAGATTAGGAGCTTTGTTCGGCTTTTTTTTTTTATGGGTAATAAAAACAGAGCCCTTGTGTATGCAAATTGGGAATTAATTAACCAACTAATTAGACGTGGTTATCCCAACTTTTTATTTTGTTGTTTTATATTTATTTTGTTTGATAATAATTTATCCAGCTAATAATTTAAGAATATACAATTATGAATTAAAAGTCATTAGACACTAATTTACAATAAAAAAAGTGACATATATTATTAAATTAAAGGAGCAAAATGTTCGTAAATCATCCAACATTCCTTCATTTCTGTCTCAAAGGCCAGTGCATTGCGTGGTGCCATTACGTTCAAAATACACATTAAGAGCATCAATCTTGTCACTATGGTACTGAAAACCAATTTGGACGTTTATGGACCTTAAGGCACAGAAGTAGGGGAATCTTTCGAATTTGCTGCTCTCGACGGTCAAATCATTGGCTTTCATGCACACTGTACTGAAGATTGGCTTTCATGCACACCGAAGTAGGGGAGAATGTTTATGTGGAGCTTTGTTTCTGTGGATTGCCTCTAGAGCTACAAACATATGGGGGATGGTTCACTTTTCATATTAAACCCTAACAAACTTTATATTTGCATGCAGGGGAAGATTGATTGCACAAGTTAGTAACCTTACAAACTTTAATTAGATTAGGAGCTTTGTTCGGCTTTTTTTTTATGATTATTATATATGTTTTATGGGTTCTTTGTCCCCTTATCTTCGTAGCGTGGGCCCCACCACGTGCACTGATCAACTTTGTGGACGGATAGCAATGTCAGCTTTTATGCTGAAAGATGCTTCAAATTGATTATCTTTTTTTTCCCTTTTATTTTTTGAGAAATTTCGCAGTTGCTTCCAATTGTTGCATTTCAAATTCATTTGTCACTGCTGGCCATTTGCTAACAAGTTGCTATGGTACTGATTAAAAAGGACGAAAATACTGACAGGTTATGGACCATTAAAAAAAAAGGAGAATTTCACGTATACCCCTCAAAAACTTCAAAATTAAGTATTTATCCCTCTAAACTTTAAAATTACGTATTTCCTCTCAAAACTTCAAAAACTCACAAATGTACCAATTTATTGTCTTTTATATTAGAACTCATTTTAAATTTATAAAATACCCATTTTACCCTTTTAAAACATAAAAATGTAGCTTGTTTAAGGAAAATGTTGGTCTTATATTTGATAATATCCAAGGCAAGAATATATGTTAAATTTTTATTAACTGAATTGCAACGAAATATACGCTCATGCTAGTATATATCCACATTAAACTAATACAAGTTGTTGAATAATAATATCAATATCCACATCAATATTATTACCAATGCTAGTATGATACCAAGATGAATGACAAAAATTACTTTTTTCAAAATTTAAACTAAAAACTCTAAGAATAAAAATGGCAGTGCTGAAACTAATTTAAAATCACAATAAAAGATATCTCAGCTGTAGAGAAGAGGCTCCAGTTTTTTTACTGTTAATTTTACTGTTTTTTTAGGATTGTTCAGGAGTTAGGGACATTTTTGTAATTTTTTCCAGGTTTGGTACTGTACCAAAGTAGACAAGTCAGTTCTGGTATGGTCTTTTAAGATTTCTAAGAAAGCTATGTATATTTTAGTAATTTTAGAAATGTTTTTCAGTTTACTGTATATTACACCTATCACTTTCAACTCAAAATAATTCAATTAAAAAGACATGTGTCAACTAGAGAGTGGCTACATTGAATGGGGTAGGTAGGAAAATCCTGCCCACAGGAGGCAGAGGATTCGGTTCCCTTTATAAATTTTTTATGTACAGTGTGTGCGAGCATGGTTTGGAAATTCGGCCGATTCCGAGTCAACTTGGCCAAGTCAACTTGATATCGGTCGTGTCCGATCCGAATTTCACCCGAGTTTCGCACCAATGTGAGTTTTTCAGCAAAACTCGGTTGAACAGTGTTTGACTTGGCCGAGTTAAATGATTTTCAGGCCGAGTCAAGCCGAGTCAGACAGAACTTGACTGAGTTTTGGCCGAGTCAGCCATTAAAACTGTGATTAAAACCATTTTCTGTTAAAAAATGTTTGCTATCAGGCCCAGTCATGTAAAAACTCGATTAGTTCTTTTTAGCTTTATATGAAGCTTGTAAAATGCCCGTCAAGTTAATTCTTTTGCTGATATTGCTTGTAAAATATCTGTTGAAGTAGATACTAAAAAATAAGCTTTTTATTACAGAGGACGATGAGATGATCTAACCAGCTCGGCATAGCTTCTGACAATAAAAAGTGTGTTATATTTGTAATTCTTGTATTACATTATATAATTAGTAAATTATTTAAGTATAATATTTTGTCTTAACATAAGTTTTTTACAAATTATTTTTTTATCAATTTTTTTCTACTTTTTGGCTACAAAACAATCTTAGGTCAGAAAAATCCGAATTTCCAAGTCAACTCTGTCGATTCCGGCTGATTCATCCGATTCCGATTTCATGGTCAAGAACCCGATTCCGATTCCGATTTCGAGTTTCAGAACCATGTGTGTGAGTCTGTTTATTTATTATAGTGTGTGTGCTGTAAGGCTCAATTTTGCAAGGATATATATTATGTCACCACTGACAAAAAAGGAAGCTTCCCGGTAACTACCATATAAATGGTAGCTATATATTAAATGAATGTGGGTCCCTATACCAGCTCTCGTTTAAACAACAAATTCCTTCCATGTGCGGATTTAAGTTTTTCACGTGGCGCACATAAAAGAAGTAATATTATGGGAAATTATCCTGTGCAGAGTTCTATAAAACTCCGCAGCTGCGGAGCAAAACGAACGGACCAGATTAACTCTCAGCTGCTTTGTGATCGGGCTAACGGAGGGAGCAGTATTATTGGGCTTTTAGATTCGTGCCACGTTAAAACTAACGGACCACTAACGGACCAGATTAAAAGAACCGCAGGTCGGAGCTTTTAAGCTCCGCAGAGGATAGCGTTTCGTAATATTATTGGGTGTGTAAGGCTAGGCCCATGGGCATTATTTTATTTAGTTATTTTCTACTGCAAAATGTAATGGTTATGTAAACAGCTAAAACGCTAAACAGCTTACCCCTGTCTAATTAAGAACACCTAAGTTCATCCAAAAAGAACAGAGAGAGGAAAGAAAAAAAAAAGAGAAAAAATTATGATATCCTTCGAACTATTATGGAGCAAACTTGAGATCAGGGTGCTCGTGATTAGCAGCCTCTTCCTTCAGATATTTCTCCTTGCCTTCGCCGGCTTCCGGAAGTATGTTGTTTCAGTTCGGTGGGCCGAAACGACCCGCTTTACATTGCGAGGACCTCTGGCTTTTATCTTCCACTTGCTTCTCTGGTTAGCATACCTCTTGGCTGATTACGTGGCCACAGTTGCTCTTGCATACCTCCGCGGGAGCGAAATTCGTAAGGCTACTTCAGAAAACAAGACTAACTACCTGCTCGTGTTTTGGGCCCCTTTCTTCATCCTACACCTTGGTGGGCAGGACACCATCACCGCCTTGTCGGTCGAAGATAATGAGTTGTGGGCACGGCACATGCTAATACTGGTATCCCAGGTTGCACTTGCAATGTACAATTATTTTTCATCAAACCTAAAAGTCGGTGAGCTGTGGCCACCTGCCGCTCTCATGTTTGCTGTGGCAATCTTCAAGTATGTCGAGAGGGTCGTGTCTTTGCAGCGTGCAAGCATGTCGGCCTTGCGGAGTTCCATGATCACCAAACCTGATCCAGGCCCTAACTATGCGAAGTTCATGCAAGAGTACACATCATCTAATGCTGCTGGGCTTAAAGCCGAAATCAAAGTGGAGAACGAGAAGCATAAAGATAAAGGTGATCTCGAGAGCCATCAAACTAAAGACGATCCGGAGTGGAAGCATCCCGATTATGAAACTGTTGTGTGCAAGGCATACGAGTTCTTCCAAACGTTCAAGCGCCTCTTTGTGGACCTAATTCTGAGCTACAAAAATCGGGATGACAGCCAGAAGTATTTTGCGAAGCTTGAAACCAATGCTGCCTACAACTTGGTCGAAATTGAGCTCTGTTGGATGTACGAGATTCTCCATTCCAAAGGTTCTATTATTTACTCCTATAAGCACTATGGCTGGATTTCTCGGGTGATCACTCTGTCCGTCATTACCACCGCCCTTTGTTTATTTGTGACATCCGACCATACTGGGTATGGACCATTTGAGAAATTTCTAACATATGTGCTGCTAGGAGGTGCAGTTCTTTTGGAAATCATTGCAATTATTGTTTTGCTTCTGTCATTCTGGACCTACGCATCAATGAAAGATTGCTGGTTTTTCAGTACTTTTTCAAAATTCCTCTTTTCTATTATGAAAAAAATGAGGCCTGAGAATAAGCCAAGATGGTCCAATAAAATGGCACAGTATAATCTGATTACATTTGCCCATGAAGATAAACCTTCTTGCTGGAAGTCCATAATGGAATGCCTAGGTCTCAAAAACACTTGGGATCAATATCGGTACACAACATGTGTTGCTGTTAAAGATTATCTCAAGAAATTAGTATTTGAAGAGTTGAAGAAGAAGATGAATAACATAGACGATACAGCTAGCTATAGGAGATTCACTGACCATAGAGGCCAGTGGGCACTTCAGCGCAAGGGTTACTACCAAGAGTTTGGTTGGAGCGTGGAGGCTGAATTTGATGAGAGCATCCTCCTGTGGCACATTGCTACCGATCTATTATTCCATAACTCCATGGAGAAACAGAAACCGGAACTGCAGCCGGAACCACAGCAGGAACCACAGCCTGAACCACAGACGGAACCGCGGCCAGAACACAAAACGGAATTGCAGCCGGAATCACAGTCGGCACAACAGTCAGAACAGAAACCAGACCCACAGCTGGAACAGAAACAGCAACAAGAAAAAGAACCGAAACGAGAGATAAGCCAGGAGATTTCAAACTACATGTTGTTCCTGCTCATCGTGCGACCTTTTATGATGCCTGCTGGCATTGGCCAGATTCGATTTGGTGATACCTGTGCAGAGGCGGCGAACTTCTTACAGCCACTGAGTGAAATTGAGAAGCGTAATGTCAAGGAGAATAATACCGAGAAGGTTGATATCGAGAAGGTTGATACAGAGATGGGTAATATAGAGAAAGGTAATACAGAGATGGGTAATACCGAAAAGGATAATACCAAGAAGAGGATTGCTGTAAGAAGGTTACTAGAAGTGAATACAGAATATGACCCATCGCTTATTAAAGGTGATCGCAGCAAGTCAGTTTTGTTCAGAGGTTGCATGCTTGCACACAAATTAAAGGAAGAATTCACCCCTAAGGGGAAAAGTGTACCAGATTGGGATAAAATGTGGAGATTAATATAAGCGTTGTGTGGGTTGAGATGTTATGCTATGCTGCCAGCAAATGCAGCGGGCAGTTCCACGCAAAGCAGTTAAGTAAGGGAGGAGAGCTTCTCACAGTGATCTGGTTCTTGATGGCTCACTTGGGCATGGGAGAACAGTACCGAATTGAAGAAGGTCATGCCCGTGCGAAGTTGATTGTATCCAAGTGATTCAGTCTTTTTAGTTCCATATATCTTCATGTTTGCATTTTTATCCCTTTTAGTTATGTTTCAAATTTGTTCCCCTTGTTTAGACCAGTTTTAATTTTGCCACAAATGTTGAAGTCATTTTTCATTAATGTTTACCATCTATTATTAACTGTTGAAGGTACTCTTATTCCCCAATTGCTTTATGATTCAAATTTTTTTTTTTTTAATATGCAGTATGTGTGTTTTATGATTAAGTATAAATGCTTTAGTGTTGGTTTATTTAGTTTAATGTTCAGTTAATATATATCTTTAGCATTTAATCTATATACATTATTATCACAGAAGGAAAAATCGGAATCGGAATCGGAATCGGTCACTTAACCACGGAATCGGAATCGGGTCATGAATCGGTCCGAATCGGCTGAATCAGATCGAAAACTCGGATTTTTTTGACATAACCATGTTTTGTACTGAAAAATCGAAAAAAAATTTGGTAAATAAAATATTTTTTATTCCAAAATAAACTAATTATATATCAGAAAAATAAAGGAAGGAAACAAAACAAAACAAAAAAGTAGAAAACATGAAAAACTAATTAAAAAGAAAATGCAAAAATGCAAAGAAATGTTGAAATGGATGGGTCCAATGAACACTGAAATGGAGAGTAGGAAAAGGTGGAGGCAGCTCTAAATTTGTCATTAAATGTTACAAGTGGCCCCATGTCTCCATGAGAGCTTTTGGTAGCTCCTGGTTCACTCTGCACCATAAGTTTATTCTATTTCTATACTTAATAGACTAGTAGACCAATTCTATTTAAGAGTATCCATTGTCTCTCTCCTCCACACAACTCCTCTTTGTTTTTTCTTCCTAAAATTTGACGCAAAGAAAGGCAGAATCGGCCCCTAATTGTGAGAATCGATCTGGAATCGGTCAAAATATACTAGATTCGGCCAATTCACCACTGTTTATCTTGGTTTTTTATCCGAAAATAGGCTGCCGCGCAACTCAGTCAAAAATCGAATCGGTGTTGTCTGATTCTGTTCCGATTCGACTCGGCCAAGTTTACAGGCTATGATTATTATTCAATATAAATGCTTTAGTGTATGCTTTATGGTTCAATTTAAATGCATTACTATTTAGTACGTAGATGTTTTTGTTGTTCAGTTCATTTTTTTTCTCGATATTTTGTATACACAATTTGATACCTATCCTGAGAAGTTACACTCCATCATGAAGCCTTGTCGTTTAAATTTTTCTCATTTAATTATCTGTTTATAAAATTACATTCATGAAGCCATGTCTTTGTACTTGGACAATCAATAATCCTCTAATATGAAGTTATCATAACTGAATATTTTATCTCATTAGAAAAATCATGTCTAGTTCAATGAATCAGGCATTACTCTTACACTGGGATGTTTTAAGAGATTTCATCCCCATCTTATGCGAATAAATGAAAAATTCTATACATTTAATTTTTGTGGTCTAAATTTTTCGTATAGTAAAATTTGATAAACACCATTTCTTGTTAATTGGAAATACTTCTACAGTTTTAATTATTTGATTTAAATAATTATATATTTCAAATATATGTAAATTAAGGTGTTGAATATATTATAAAAGTTAGCTATATTTGTAAGAACAACCAATAAAATAATCGTCGATCAAATGTTTCTCTAGTGTAGCAGCCACTTTGGGGACAACGGGTTGCGTCGTCAGCGCGTCATGTTCTCATTTAAGAATAATTGAAGTTCGAATCCAAAGTTCCAAGTGATTAATTAGTCATGTTCTCATTTAAGAATAATTGAAGTTCGAATCCAAAGTTCCAAGTGATTAATTAGTGTAAGATATATATCTCTACAGAGTACACACTCATCTCTCGTCTTTTCCAATGAACGAGAAGCCAACTGACCCTTGCAAAATTGTTAATTGTACCGATGACTAATATATAATATTACGAGATATATCAGTTCATTTCAGTATATAACCTCCTTTCACGCATTCCATTATACAATTAAGTCTACATTGGAATCTTTCCCATTAATAATATTTCAGTTATTTTTAATGGGAAAAATATTGGTGGTACCATTAAAAATGCCGTTAGTTTTATAATATTAATAATTCTAATTCCTTATCTTTCTTTTAAAGTAAAGGTTGAAAATCAAACCACCCAACTATTTAATATCCACAAAAGATTGTTCCTTCGGATTTCGAACTTGTGACTTCCCATAGCGGAGTGGGGAGTGACTGGATTTGTGAAGATTTGATCCGGATATATCCGGATACCCTCTCCGTCTAGGATCCGCAAAAATTATCCGAATTCATAGATATTTTCTTCTTACTTTTTGTATATATCTGGATCATAGTAAAAAAAAGTTTAAGGAATAACTGATGGGGCCCAAGTGGAGGAAATAGAACAGAAGAGCAACACTGTACAAATGAGAAAGGAGAAGGCAATTGAAAGAGAACCAGCCATTGGTCTAATGCAAAGTCAATGTCTTCTGTGTATGACATGGCAGGTTCGTAACCCGGTAGAGCAATCCCTAGTGGATAATAAAAACAGTCGGGTGGCTTGACCTCCAACTTTACTAAAAAAAATCTCCTTGTCAATTAATGACCTAGTCAATACATCAACAACCAATTTTCATATTCCATACAACCTAATTTGACAGAGCTCCCACAAACTTCCTACAGTGCTAGGTCTGACAACTTATGCTGGGGTCCGGTGAAAATTTGGCGGTTGTTTGACGAACATTCATCGAAATTTTGGTGATGTACGTATAATTATACAATTTTGGGTGTTCACGATATTCATATTTAAAGTTCTAATTTTTTTAGAATGCATGCAGTCCGTGTGTTTATAATTCAGATAAATAACCTAGTATATGTATATATTTTTTATAAAATTATGTATGTATATTAAAAAAATTATTTATGAAATATTTTGTATTGTGTAAATGTCAATTAAAGCCGTTAGCTTGTGACTTTTGACTTTTGATATTACCTAGCTTTCTTGGGCGCTGTAGGTGTGGAACGTGTTTTTAGGTTGATCAAAACTAAATTATTCCGGTCTTCGTCTTTCATATATAATAATAAAAAACATTATATGTTTGCTGCAAGTGGCACCATGTTCTTGTGTTTTGCAAAAGCGTAAATTGTGCCGATCGGGCCGGATCATGCGCGCATTGGTTTTCCCAGCTATGACTTATTTGTTTCATATTAAGAAATGTCCCGTGAACTTCTATATTTTCATAATGTACCTTTTATGGAAGTCCCCACATGTGGACAAGTCGCAGAGGCCCCTATAAAATAAAATATTAAAAAAAAACATTCAAAGCCGTGTGTTAGTCATCAACTCAATGTGCAAAGGACAAAGGTATTAATTGCTGTTTGTCCGCTCCAAACTCAATGTGCGAAGGTATTGAATTTGCACTAAACCAAAGGTATTGCACTTACGACCAGTGATTCTAATGAAAATTTTGAACGCACAACCTCACTGGATGCTTAATTCTAGAGCCCGTTAAAAGATTTGAAGTAAATGAATAATTTAAGGTGTTCTATTTTCAAAAGGAAACAAAGAAAGTGAATTCAAAGTGTAGAACGAGATGTGGGTACTTGGGAGGCTGTGTTGTTGTATCGGTGAAAGCTTTTTATTTCCAAAAGGCCCTACATAAGGCACCAATGCACAAAGAAATAGGGAAACAGGAAGAAAAGATTTAAGGCCCAGCCAAAAGATGGATTCGGCCCGGTTTGAATTCGAACAACCCGTAATCTAAGAATTGGGAATTCTTAAAACCCGTACTAAAATAATCGGTCAACTCATCAAACCATATATACTTAATGCCATTATATCTCATCGTTTCTCTCTATAGTTTATTAAAATGATTAAACATGCAATGCAACAGAAGTTTTAAGAAATTTGCACAACATGCCGTGTAGCAAATTACTGAAAGGAGCAATCACTTAGAAAGAACCCAAATAAGTTTATAATATCACCCTTTAATAAGTTTATAATAAACTCATCAATGCCACGTCAGACTAAAATTTCAAAATCGGACATTTACTGGGAATAAAACAAGGATTTTCATGACGGATTGAAAATTATTCCAATATTGTAATGACAACAAATAAGTATTTATTTGACCATAATTAATCCCAATCAGTCCTTAATGAAAAGTTTAATTCAACAATAACAACTAGTTCGAGTCTCCTACCATATTTAGAATGCGATCCAAAAAAAGGAAAATGAAAAATAGAAAAGTTTCTATCAACCACGTTTTATAAGACCATAAAACATCGAGTTCTGTCCAGTAAGGTAATACAGCACCTCGTAAAGTGAGATCCGAGCCTTTAGTTTTCATCTGACACAAATCTTAAAATGGCACATACATCTAAGACATCCGTATAAAATTTGACTCAGCTGAGATTTAACAATATCCCGTGCCGTAATGCAGGTGATACACACTCTCATAAGCCATAGTACGTTTTCTTGTCATTGGAAAAAAAAAAAAGAAAAAAAAAATGCACCCATCTTTTTTTCTACTTGGCCCAAAAGCATTTCCTTGTGGGCCGACATTTTCGGCTAAAACCCATATATACCTTCCCTAACATATAAACCATACCAATATATATTGGATTGAGGCCCTTATAAGGCCTATTTCATTAATAACATAACTAATCAACATATATTATTCAGGCAATTTTTATTTAGTAATACCAAAGGTTTCAGATTTCTTTAAAGTATAGGTTTCCAATTTATTTTCTTTTGACAAATTTATCTTATACGTACAGTAATGTTGAATTTCTCAGAATGATTTCGGAAATAAAATTGATTGTTGTTTCATTCAATCTGAATTATAAAGCTTGTACAGTGGTGTTTATATAACAAAAAGAAATAGAGACGTTAGAAATTTCTAACGGTTGCCTAATATTGTACTGTTGCCTACTATTGCCTACTTTTTTAAAAAAGAAAAAAAGTTGAGTGACTTTATTTTCTAAATTTAGTTGCTCCTTTCATTCCTAAAAATAGCAAGTGATGAATTAACTCTGATGCTATTATTTAATCCCTTAATCTTCATTATTTTCTACACTCCCCCTCAAGTTAGGCGTGTAAATATTGATAAACCCTAACTTGCTTAGATTTTCTTCAAATGGTTTCGGTTCTAAACCCTTGGTGAAGATGTCCGCCAATTATTCTTCACTTCTTACAAACGGAGTTTTGATTTCTTTTGCTTGAATTTTTTCTCTAATGAAGTGGCAATCCACTTCGATGTGTTTTGTTCTTTCGTGGAAGACCGGATTAGTTGCTATATGTCGAGCCGCTTGGTTATCACAAAACATCTTTATTGGTTCTTGAATTTTGATTCCAATGTCCGCAAGAAGTTGTTTTATCCAAGTTAACTCGCTTGAGGTTGATGCCATGGCTCGATACTCCGCCTCGGTGCTTGATCGTGCCACAACACTTTGCTTCTTGCTTTTCCATGTGACTAAATTTCTGCCTACAAACGTGCAAAAACCGGTAGTTTATTTCCTATCAAAGCTCTCGGCCCAGTCTGCATCGGAATAGCCACACACTTTGTTAGAATTGTTATATTTCATAAGTATTTGATCAGAGTCAAAATAACGATGATTTATGTAGGGTTTTGGCTTAGGTATTACATATTTTCTCACACTTAGGTTTGATTTATTAGAGAAAAAGGCTACTGTCACCCTTCTTTATGTTTTATTGCAGAATACAAGTTTTGGGACTATTTTACATCAAATAGAGCTAGAATCGGGTCAATCGGATTAGCGACGCTCATCGACTAAGTCTCTGTTACGGTCCGTATTGGCTAATACGGACCAGGCCTAGCATTGACCAGAAGATAGCGCTGAAAGCATTAAACCCTAACCGTCGAGGTCCTAATACGGACCGTATCACCTGATACGGTCCGTATCCGAAGGCGTCTCCTGGGGAATAACTGTCGACAGCTGTTTCCAGATTGATTTCTTAGCCTCCAATCAACCTCTACACGTCCCTACACTCCTATATAAGGCCCCTGGGAAGAAGAATACATCATCTTTGTAATTAGGGTTAGATTTGATTAAAGAGAGAAGAGAGGAGTGCTTGTAACCATGCCGTTCCGCGGCTAAGTTCTTTTTCTTAGGGCTAGGCAGTAAACCTTGTTACTCTTGATGTTTTGATATATTTATTTCTGTTGATTATGGTTTCTTGTTGTTATATCTAAATGCTTTTGTGATTTATTATCTCTTCACCTAATTTCAATGATCTAGTTTGAGACCATTAGGGTAGTGACAGTGCTTTAATGGCAAGAGAAACTATTTGGATGAGTTAGCCTCGTTGAGATCTATTAGGTTTATGTGAAGAAAACCTTAGCGGGGAAACTATAAACCAGACCAACAAAACGCGTACCAAATTCCATCATTTGCGTAAAGTAAATCGCAGTGATCTGTGTAGTAATTTGGGGTATTTAGAGACCCGACAGTTGCGTAAGGTAAATCGCATTGTCCTGTGTAGAGTCTCGATGAAAGATCTGTCATCCTCGCGTAACATAAATCGCAGTGACCTGTGTAGTTATCTTTGATAAAACAACAACAGGAAATCAGACGCAACAGGAATATATTGTCAAGGCGGATTGAGTGGCAACGGTGTGCCGAAACCCTAGGAATTCTCATCTCTATCTTTATTTTAATTACTTTTAATTGCTTCCTAATTTACATTGATCAACAAACATCTCTCAATTTACAGATTTCATCTAACCTTTCGAAAGATTGTGATTCGATCGCTCAAAGCACTGAACCAATATTCCCTGTGGATCGACCTCGAATATACTACTCGATAAGGATTGTGCGCTTGCAGTCCGAACCGATAGCATTTCTGAGTTTATAAATATTAAAAGAAACATTGCTCTCTTTTGAGTGATCAAGCTTTTTGGCGCCGTTGCCGGGGACTAACGGTTCATTGTGCAAGTCCTCGCAAGACGTCCTTGCTTTGACCATTGAATCCAATTAATTAGAAACGCCTAGATTTCTTTTTATTTTCTGCATTTTTATTTTTCTTTTATTTTCAATTTCGTTTTTATTTTATTTTTCTTTTTATTTTCAGTTTTTAGTTTAATTTTTAGATTTTCTTTTCTTTTTAGGAAACTGCACGCTGGCCGAATCATCCGTACGAAGATCCGAGAGGATTGCTAGTAGGAGAGGACAATTCGCTTCCACATCACCGATAAGAACCAATCATAGTTCTTCATCAAGTAATTCTGAAAGCGAAGAGGACTCAGATTCGATCAACATGGATATCCTACCGATTAACAATGGAAGACAGAATGGTGATAATGAAGTTCACGATGCAGCAAGACCCAAACTTCTACGAGACTATTGCGTACCGCGCGCGAATGATCCTAATTCTAGTATAAACCCGCCAACTGTTACGAACCGTAATTTTGAGATCAAACCTGCTCTCATAAATATGGTTTCGCAACAGCAATTTGGAGGATTTCCACATGAAGATCCACATCTTCATTTGTCAATCTTCCTAGGGATATGCGAGACGATAAAGATCAACGGAGTTACCGATGAAGCAATCAGGCTAAGGCTATTTCAATTTTCATTAAAAGATAAAGCAAGAGCATAGTTGTTTTCCTTACCGGCCAATTCCATTCAAACTTGGGACCAATTGTTTAATGTGTTCATTGCAAAATATTTTCCACCATCCAAAACTTCAAGGTTTAGAAATCTAATTACTAATTTTGAACAAAGGGATGATGAAACATTGTGTGAGGCATGTGATAGATATAAGGATATGTTAAGGTGTTGTCCACATCATGGTCTAGAAAGATGGCTGATTGTCCAAACTTTTTATAATGGTCTAAACCCTACCGATAGGTTGTCTATTGATGCTTCTGCAGGAGGAGCAATCATGAACAAGGAACCTGACGAGGCTTACAACCTAATTGAAGAGATTGCAATCAACCAACACTACTGGATCCCTGAGCGAAAGAAGCCAAGTCCAACACCTGGCATGCACCGAGTAGATGATATCTCCATGCTGAGCGTAAAGATTGATGCTTTGCAAATGGCACTCAACAAGCAAACCAAGCAGCGAATGGTAGCAGCAGTCAATGCCGCAACAGCATGTGGCTATTGTGGAGGAGCGCATGAGATGACCGAATGTATGAATGTGATGGAAACTGAGGAAGAAATAGAGCAAGCAAACGCAATCGACAACAGCTTTCGACCTCAGCCTGCCTACAATACATACCATCCGAACAACCGAAACCATCCAAATCTCTCATATGCAAACAATCAAAGGCCTGCTGCACCCCAACAGAACTATCAACCACAATCCAATTATCAACCAAGATACAACAACCCTCAACCGAATTACCAACCAAGGCAATACAATCAACCACAGCAACCAGACATCACATCATTAATGGAGAGATTCCAAGAGAAGCAAGAGAAGACTAACGCCGAAATCGCACAAAAGATCGAATCCTTAACAAACCGCAACAAAGACTTAGAAGACAATGTCTCTAAGATGGCAAGAGAACTCTCAAGTATCGCATGTGGAAAAGGCAAATTTCCGGGCCAACCGGAAGAAAATCCAAGAGAGACTTGCAAGAGCATAACATTAAGGAGCGGTACAGCTTACAAGGGACCTCCCATGCCCGATCAAACTTCCGATGAGATGTATGCAGAGCCATCACATTCCGAAGAGTACGAGCCGCAACAACCGGAGCCGCCCGTATTCGAACTGCAGACAGACCTTACTAAGGAGCAGAATGACACCGTAGGTGGAGACGAGCGACAACCCGAACCTGAATACGTTTCACCACCACCCTACAAGCCACCTCTGCCATTCCCTCCAAGGCCTGCCAAACAGAAGATAGAGCAGCAATTCGCAAGATTCATGGAGACACTCAAGCAATTACAAGTTACAATCCCCTTCACTGAGGCAATTGCAAGCATACCCTCGTATACTAAATTTTTGAAGGAGATTCTCTCAAATCGAAGTGGACTCCAAGAATTCTCAACAGTTCCGCTCAATCTGGAATGCAGTGCGCTCGTGCAAAGCAAATTACCGACAAAGTTGAAAGATCCGAGAAGCTTCTCGATACCATGTACCGTTGGCACAACCGATTTTAAGAGAGCTTTATGTGATCTGGGGGCAAGTGTGAGTCTGATGCCTAAGGCAGTATTTGATAAATTGGAATGTGGAGACTTATCACCAACGCGGATCTCATTGCAACTAGTTGACCGATCAATTCGATATCCAGAAGGAATGTTGCTTGATATCCCAATCAAAGTCGGTAAATTTTGGATACCAGCAGATTTTGTGGTAGTTGACATGGAAGAAGATGAGCAGATTCCGATCATCCTTGGAAGGCCATTCCTCGCCACATGTGGGGCAATGATTGATGTTAGGAATGGGAAGATTTCACTCAATGTTGGCGAGAACAAAATGATCTTCAACATGAATGAAACCAAAGTCCCACCTGACAAAAATCTTGCTTACAACTTGGAAACAAGTGGATGAATATGGCAATGATGAATTGCGAATGGACTGAATTTGAGGACATCGAGGAAATGGTGCACGAAGCAGAAGTGGAGAGATTGTTCATTGTACAAGATGACGGTCAGATCCATCCAACCTCCGTGACAACACAAACCGATGGTCTGAACAGGAGCCCCAATATCGCAAACAACAGGAATTATTCTCTCTTAGCCCTTGCACTAATCAAAAACCTACGCGAAGAACTCGATGCAATTTCTCAAAGACTGGACGAGGTTGAAGCAGTGCTCGGTGTGAGTCTAGCATTCGACCCCGGACCTCAAACACAAACCGACTTTTTCGAGAAGGGCAGCAACAATGAGACCACAGAAGACGCTGAAGGCGAGCCACCCGACAAGCAACCCATTTGCATTGACGGGAGGGTATCTGGAAGAGACTGATGCGACACAAAGTCAAGCTAATGACTTAAAACAAGCGCTTCTTGGGAGGCAACCCAAGGCCATTTTTATATTTTCGCATAATTATTTATTTTTAATTCAATTAGGACTCAAACAAAGAAACAGCTCATACCCACCTTTTTCCTATGATCAGGTAAGCATACCGAAGGAAAGGCTCGATTTAGCAACATCATGGAAGACGGAAAATACTCTCTGGTACGACCTGTATTGGCTGGTACAGATCTTGCCAATGGATACGAGGAAAAATAGAGTAAGAAGCAGGAATTAAGTGGTGAATACGGACCGTATTGGCTGATACGGCCGTATTCAAAGGAGTTAGACTTGACGGTTATTGGGTTTGAACTTAACAGGCATAATACGGACCGTATTGGCTGATACGGTCCGTAATGAAAGCCAGTTAGGAAGATGCGAACCCGTTAAGAGAGACGTTTGAAATCCCGCGCGAATCACGTCTCTTAACCGTTAACCATTTTCGTTTTAACCCCTAAACCCTTTTTCTCTCTCTCTCTTTACTCTCTTTCCCTCTATCCCTTCTCCTTCCCTCTCTTCCATTGGTGCCCAAAACCGAGCCTCTCCCTTGCCGCCGATCTTCACCACCAATCTCACCTCCTTCGACATTGAAACCGCCGCAAGCTTCCTTCTCCGCGCCACTGCCCCAATACGGACCGTATCGGGTCCGTATTCGACGGCCATTCGAATCAACTTCTCCAATTTTCAGTTTTTCTAAACCCCTATTCAATTTCAAAATTTAATTTCATTTTTGCATTTGTTTTAATTTAATTTCTCTGTTACATTAGTCTAGAATCTAGTTTTATTTTCACAAAATCACAAAAATCACAAAAAATTAGGTTTCTGTCAAAATCCCGGTTTTTACCAGTTTAATACGGTCCGTATTGAACCAATACGGTCCGTAATAGTTTACCAGAACCAGCCCAGTACTTAGCAGCTTTTTCTTCAACCCCTTTAATACGGTCCGTATTGACCCAATACGGTCCGTAATCAGTCCGGTACTTGGCCAAACTCACCGACTAACCAGCCCGTAATAGGACCGTATTGACCAATACGGTCCGTAATAGAGGTATTTAATTTTTGCAAATGGCCCCAAAAATGAAAAATATTTTAGGGGCAGTTACAAGGAGTGCCAGGAAAGCCCTCGGGAGTGCCGGCCCGAGTAGTTCACCGCAGAGCTCCTCTAGCCGATCCTCCCGGTCTTCTAGCTCACAACCACAATCTTCCAACCATTCATCCTCTCAATCCGACACTCAACACTCAAACAGAGACACATCAGTCTCCAATGAGGAGTATGCCTCGGAAGAATTCAACCCTCAAGATTTCGGTCTCGAGGAAGAAGACTCCGATGAAACAATGGAGGAGGTCCGACCAACCGAGTACCAACCTGTCTTCTCGCACGTACAGTTCAAACAAGCCTACGAGAAGATGCTAACAAGGGAGGTCATTTACCACAAATCCATCAACACGGAGACACTCGAGCGACTAGGCCTCCTTGCACAAACCGAACAACTCGCAAATCGCATCCACATCTGGCAATTCCTAAACCTGATCCAAGGAGTAAAAATTTACAAGGTACTCACGAGGGAGTTCCTTGCAACCTACAGATACAATGAAGACTCCATTACCTTCCAGATGATTGGCGTGCAGTACACAGTCTCCATAAGTGATTTCTGCGTCATCTTCAATCTCGCCAACGATGGCACTTTCGATTCTCCCGACTGCCGTGAGTTTTGGTACAGCATCACAGAAGATAACCAAAACTTAACTCGACCGGCAAGCAGAATCATTCATCCCCAAGTCCGCCTCTTGCAAGTCATCCTTGCCAATTCCATTTTCGCAAGAGGCGAGAGTTCATCAAAAGTAACACTACCCGAACTCTACCTCCTCAAATGCATGATCGAGCCAACACCAGTGCGACCTCACCTCAGCCATCTCCTTTGCAAACAAATTCGTGAGGTCACCCTTCCCAGGAAAGAAAAAGGCAAGATCTCCATCGGATTCGTGGCCACAATCTTGGCCAATCACCTCGCTTTACCGATCGATCATCTCAAAGAGGCAAACAGGCTCACACAAGTTGACATACCATGCCTTCAAGCTATGAAAATTGTCACCGGCCACTACCCCGGTCCCTACTTCTACAAATCACCGAAGGGAACCCTCCAATTCCCTTTTCGACATCTCAACCTTCGTAGTAGGGCCTCCTGGAAGATGGCACGACTCGCGAGCCCGACCTATGAGCCACCTCACGATTACATTGATGTAATCGAAAGCCAAGCCGCAGTGCAAAATCAGGCTAATATTGATCGGCAGCAGAGAGGAGAGGAGGAGCCCCCTTTTCATGCATATAGGGAGGCAGGTACATCGGCGGCTAGAGCCGGATATTCAGGGGCGGCACCATCTGATGCTTCTACAGATGATTATGATCAGTTCATCCAAATGGTAAATTGGATGAACTCGAACCTCAATGAGCTCACCTTGACAACAAATGAGACTACTCGGCCGATGGAGCAAAACATCTCGACAATTCACCAAGAGGTTGGTGAAATCAGAAATAGCATGGAGGAGGTCCGGAGGAGTGTAGACGAGAGTAGGCGCGAGATCCAGCAGACGCGCTACATGGCACAGCAGTACTATCAGTATGCTCTCGACTCCGGATTCGAGTACCAGCCGCCACCATACGGACTCTTCGACCCGACATTCTACGAGGAGATCCAGCGACCACCACCACCTCCACCACCTCAGGATTGAGGTGCAGTGAGTTGTATCTTTCCCCGGTCTTTTTACTTTATTACTTCATTTATTTTTATCTCTCGAGCATTGGGGACAATGCTCAATTTTATTCGGGGGTTAGGAGGTAAATTGACCATGTATGACCATGTATCTTTAAATTTTTCGCAATTCAATTTTCGAAATTTTAAATTCTTAGGTGCTAGTAGTTTTACTCAATTTTTGACTAGGGTTAGAGGCTTTACCGAAAATCCTAGAATGATTAGATTGAGCTTTTTAGCTAGCTTGCATTTTTATTTTTTCCTTAGGAGTAGGTTAATCAAATAGGAATTGTTTTAAATTGAATTAGACTAAAGTTTAGACAATTGGCCATGATACCAAAAATTCAGAATTTTTAATTATTGATGATTTCAAAGTGAACAATGAATTGCTAACCATGAGAGTTGATCAGAAATTGCAAACTCTAGAATTTTTATTTATCGAGTAATTTATTTTTGTAAAGTCTCTTAAATTTGATAGTGTTTTAGAATACCTATTTATTATAGATAGACCCCTAGCGAAACTATGCAATAATTCCTTGTATGAATGAATACTTGGAATTGTGTGTAATCATGGTGCTTGTGACACAAAAATATTTATTTTACTTTTCAGAAAAATAGAAAAATACAAAAAAATCAGAAATGAGAAAAATCCAAAAAAATAGAAAAATCCAGAAAAATCCAGAAAAAGAAAAAATAGAATAAAAGATGGAGGATAAAAAGAGTACGGGTGCCTACGCAAGACTGGTTACCAATAGGCTCGAGAAAACCTCCCAAATTTTAATTCTTGTACATATTTAATTTTTCAAAAATAGTCACAAGTACCAACACACTTAGTTGTCATACTTTGCTCCAATCAATTGGGAAGGAAAATTAAAATTTATATCATTAGAATTCCTGTTGATTGGAAGGGATCCATTTATAATCGAAGGGGAAATTAATACTCTCAATTTTAAGGATATTTGTGAAATAAATTGATCGATAATAAATTTTCTAGGGTAAGCATAATGAGGTCAATCATGGGGTGAATAAATTGTTCAAGGGAAAGATCATGAATATTTTAGAAGTTCTAAATTTTTATTGTCATGCCAATTGTACCAAACCTAAGCCCTAATTTAAATTTTAAAACAAGTCCTTGAGATTGTATGGCTTAACCTAGACAGGATCTTTGACCAGCTGGGGTGTCGTTGCTTGAGGACAAGCAACAATTCAAGTTGGGAGGCGTGATCAGAGTCAAAATAACGATGATTTACGTAGGGTTTTGGCTTAGGTTTTACATATTTTCTCACACTTATGTTTGATTTATTAGAGAAAAAGGCTACTGTCACCCTTCTTTATGTTTTATTGCAGAATACAAGTTTTGGGACTATTTTACATCAAATGGAGCTAGAATCGGGTCAATCGGATCAGCGACGCTCATCGACTAAGTCTCTGTTACGGTCCGTATTGGCTAATACGGACCAGGCCTAGCATTGACCAGAAGATAGCGCTGGAAGCATTAAACCCTAACCGTCGAGGTCCTAATACGGACCATATCACCTGATACGGTCCGTATCTGAAGGCGTCTCTTGGGGAATAACAGCCGACAGCTGTTTCCAGATTGATTTCTTAACCTCCAATCAACCTCTACACGTCCCTACACTCCTATATAAGGCCCCTGGGCAGAAGAATAATTCATCTTTGTAATTAGGGTTAGATTTGATTAAAGAGAGAAGAGAGGAGTGCTTGTAACCATGCCGTTCCGCAGCTAAGTTCTTTTTCTTAGGGCTAGGCAGTAAACCTTGTTACTCTTGATGTTTTGATATATATTTCTGTTGATTATGGTTTCTTGTTGTTGTATCTAAATGCTTTTGTGATTTATTATCTCTTCACCTAATTTCAATGATCTAGTTTGAGACTATTAGGGTAGTGACAGTGCTTTAATGGCAAGAGAAACTATTTGGATGAGTTAGCCTCGTTGAGATCTATTAGGTTTATGTGAAGAAAACCTTAGCGGGGAAACCATAAACCAGACCAACAAAACGAGTACCAAATTTCATCATTTGCGTAAAGTAAATCGCAGTGATCTGTGTAGTAATTTGGGGTATTTAGAGACCCGACAGTTGCTTAAGGTAAATCACATTGTCCTGTGTAGAGTCTCGATGAAAGATCTGTCATCCTCGCGTAACATAAATCGCAGTGACCTGTGTAGTTATCTTTCATAAAACAACAACAGGAATATATTGTCAAGGCGGATTGAGTGGCAACGGTGTGCCGAAACCCTAGAAATTCTCATCTCTATCTTTATTTTAATTACTTTTAATTGCTTCCTAATTTACATTGATCAACAAACATCTCTCAATTTACAGATTTCATCTAGCCTTTCGAAAGATTGTGATTCGATCGCTCAAAGCACTGAACCAATATTCCCTGTGGATCGACCTCGAATATACTACTCGATAAGGATTGTGCGCTTGCAGTCCGAACCGATAGCATTTTCGAGTTTATAAATATTAAAAGAAACATTGCTCTCTTTTGAGTGATCAGTGGCACACCCGTCGGCGGCGTCTCTGACAGCACCAGATTCGCAGGTTATGTCGAGGAGTTGTTGGGAGCTGAGCCTTCCTATATCATTGGAGAACATGGGAGGTCGAAGTTCCATTTGCGGATGACGAGGTTACGGCAGCACTTCATCGCGGGTCTCTCGGCAGATTCCACCGAGCTGGAGATTCAGAGGTAAATTTTATAACTTGTTTCTACTAATTAATTTATAATACGATGATTGTATTAGAATTTTTATATGTTTTGTATTGCAGATATACACGGGGCTACGTGATGGACCTTTTTGGTTCTGTCATGTTTCCTGATTCCAACGGTGATCAGATGCCGATGATGTATCTCCCATTGCTGATGGACCTTGAGCAGCCGTCGTCGTACAACTGGGGAGGAGCTGTCATGGCGTATCTGTACTCCCACCTGTGTCGTAGTAGTGAGGTAAGTCACCAACTCTTATTTTAGTGTAAATTATTTAATCAATCAATCCATCAAAATACACTGACGTGTAATGTTCTTGAAAATGAAGCCGGCAGCGAAGCAGATGTACGGGCCGGTACTCCTGCTTCAGCACTGGTCATGGTCACGGCTACCGGTGGGCCGTCCTATCCCCAGTGAGGCGCCGGATTGGGGAGAGCCAGATGTGTTTAGATGCCCGGCATACGCCAAGAAGTGGTACGGTTTCCACCACTACCAGGATCGGACCCACAGTGCTACCATTGGGATCAGGCCAGTCCGGTCAGAGCTTCAGAGTTTGCCTAAGGCTCTTGTTGAGTGGACGCCGTACGATCAGTTGTACGAGGAGTTCCTCTTGCCGGGCAGTGTGACTGACAAGCAGGAGCGGGCGATGTGGTTCTATCGAGGTCCGCTCATACATTTCTGGACAGTGGAGCACCACTTTCCAGATCGGGTGCTCCGCCAGTTTGGTCGAGCGGCGTTGATTCCCAGAGACCCATCTTTGCCGAGTTCCACGCACAGAGACCTGCACAGGTAAGTCGTAGTCTATTGTATTTATTGTTAAATACATCATATTACTTGATAGCTTTTTATTGCAATTAACGTCTTCCTTACAGCGTTACCCACCGAGGGCGACTGGATAGGGACTGGAGCACCCATTACGATGCATACTATGGGACAGCCCAGGATCCTCAGTATCTAGACTTCTATCACGAGCCAGATGTGTATCAGCAGACCCAGGGGGATCCCCAGTTAAGGTACGATGTATGATACACGCAGGTCTGCATGGCGAGTGTCTATCTGTAGGGTGATTACGGTGCCCATCTCCGCGACAGGATCAAAACGGATGATGGTTACCATCCCAACGGTCGTGCATGGGCTCACCAGGTAAAGCACCTAAAACCACATAGTTTTGGTCTAACTTAGTAGTACATCAAGGTTTGATCTGACATGCCAAATTTTTTTCAGCTTTTGGCCGTGATCAAGGAGTGCGGGCATGGGATCCGTATGCTGGGAAGGAAGAACTGGAGATGGCTTGGGTACCGCACACTCAAGAAGAATGCGAATGTGGTTGAGGATGGCGGGCACGGTGGAAAGGTCATCGGTATACTGCGAGACGCCAGAGAGAACATCAACTGGCGTGAGATAGATCTGCAGGAGCCCGATCTGAGCCCGGTTCTGCTAGATGATATGCCATCTTCCCCCGATTCACATCCAGAGTGGGACTACCATCGTTGGGTATTGTCCGACATTGGGTGGACGGCATGGTACGACGAGCATGGACGTCCGGTGAAGCCTCATGTATGTCATACTTCAGTATCTGTCAGGTTTTAATAAATTTTTTCATTCAGATCAAATTTAATAATTTATGTGTATGATTGCAGGGTCCAGCAGAGATGCCACCACAGCTACCACCTGCGGAGACCGATACTTCTGAGTACGAGTCCCTCTCGTGCAGTCTCCATGAGTTCGAGGAGAGTTTCATGTCGGCACCGGCATGGCCCCGATATGGCACAGAGATGCCGCATGATGGAGAGGCTAGTGGTAGCGGGTCTCATACTCAGCCTGCCTTTGGGACTGGATTTGCCGCATCTATCTTCGCTACACCTCCGCCAGTACCGACAGTCTCCACGGGCGATGCCAGATGGGATACTGCCGAGCAGATACTGAGGTCTGCCGATGTCTCAGATGAGCTCGAGAGAGACGGAGCCTGGCCGCGCTGGCGCCGGGCGAACGCCGGAGTACCGCCTCAGTGATATTCCCCCTCTCCGTTTTAGTTGTATTTTTACTAGTTTTGTATATTTATATTTGATATACTATTTATGTTTGGTCTATTTGGATTATCCAATATTTCGGTTCTTGTGTATGTGTGCTTTTATGGTACTATTTTTATATTTTACAGATCAAAATAAATTATCATGATAATGCTAAACAGAAAATATAACAATATTAAAATAGTAGCACAATATAGCGTATTTTCAATTAATATAGCGTATTGTAAAGTAATGTAATGTAAATTAGCGTAATTTAACATAATATAGTGTTATTCAATATAATTTCAATTAATATAGCATATTTTAGTATAAATATGCTAATTATATATCAAAAGAAGTAATATAACAAATAATTTAAACAAAAAATTTTAAATTTTCAGTGTTTAATTTCAATACTTTGATCTTCATAATGTCTCTCTCTAAAAACCGGGGAACAAAAAAAAAAAAAAAGGTACCAAGCCGGCCAGAAAATGGCCGGCTTGGGTATTTTTCGATAATTGATCAAATTCTGGGTATAATTAATAATTTGTATTAAACTTTGGATGTTAATAAAAATGTCGGCAACAAATTCTGTGTTTGATAATTCTTGGTCCATTCTAACTACCTCTAGTCCTCTACTTATTTTATTTAAAATATTTTTGTCACTTTGTTAAAGAAAAAAAGAAAAAAAAAATGTTGACTCCATTATTTCTATCAGTAGAAGTTACAAATAGCCAATTTTTATGTACCTTTGATGAATTAAATCCTTCAAAATATACCATATTTTTTTTCCCTGAAAAAGAACAACATGAATGTTGGCTGATGCGATGAAAAATATTATATATAAAAATTATTACATTAAGTGTCGACATTTTTATTAATATCCAAAGTTAATTACAAATTAATAAATATACTCAGAATCCCTGGGTTTTTCGAAAAATGCCCAAACCGGCCAGATCTGGCCGTTTTTTTTTTAGAGACATTATGAAGAGCAAGATAATGAAATCTAACACTGAAAATTCGAATTTTTTGTTTAAATTATTTGTTAGATTACTTCTTTTGATTTATAATTAGCATATTTATACTAAAATACACTATATTACTTGAAATTATTTGAATTACACTATATTAAATTAAATTACGCTAAATTATGTTAAATTACATTAAATTATGCTAAATTACACTAATGTCGCTAATTATAATGAAATACGGTAAATTACGCAAAATTACGCTAAATTAGACCGATTTTGTGCCATCTTTCATAAATCATAAAAAATAGTAAAAAAATTCCAAAAATAGTAAAAATTGGTGTTCTACAAGTTCATTATATAACTAATTTACTGAGCTACTTAGATTGAAAAATAGAAATGAAAATCTTAATCAGAAACTTCAACTCAAGTTTTGAGGCTCTTCCCTTTGTTTTTTGGCAATTCTGAATTTTGAAATATGGCATCGCCGGCACTGACGCATGCATATTTTCGCAAGCTTTCCGAAAAGTGGTCATTTCAAGTAATACAGTGTAATTCAACATAATTTCAAGTAATATAGCGTAATTTAACAAAATTTAGCGTAATTTAATGTAATATAGTGTAATTCAACATAATTTCAAGTAATTTAGCGTATTTTAGTATAAATATGCTAATTATACATCAAAAGAAGTAATATAACAAATAATTTAAATAAAAAATTCGAATTTTCAGTGTTAGATTTCATTATCTTGCTCTTCATAGTGTATCTTACAAAAAAAATTAGTTTCTAATTATAAATCACTATAAAGATAAAAGAGAAACAAAAAATAGTTTATAATTATACATTACTATGAAGACACGCAGTAATTTACCGGAACTTACCGTATTTAGCGTAATTTAATGTAATATAGTGTAATTCAACATAATTTCAAGTAATATGGTGTATTTTAGTATAAATATGCTAATTATAAATCAAAAGAAGTAATCTAACAAATAATTTAAACAAAACAATTCGAATTTTCAGTGTTAGATTTCATTATCTTGCTCTTCATAGTGTCTCTAAAATAAACAAAAAAAAAGGAAGAAACCGACCAGATTCTGGCCGATTTCTGGAGAAGAGGAAACCGGCCAGAATCTGGCCGGTTTGGGCATTTTTCGAAAAACTCAGGAATTCTGAGTATATTTATTAATTTGTAATTCACTTTGGATATTACAAAAATGTCGGCATTAAGTGTGATGCAATTATAAAGCGACATAAAAAAGCTATTGAAAGCTCCAAACAAAGCATTTAATATCCCTTTCTTTGACTCCAAGAAAACACCGAATAAATGCGCTCCACTAAAAAAGACAATAAATTGAAGAAAAAAAAAAGAATTATAACTGCCTAGTTATTTCTATCAGATTTTAATTTGCTAAATGCAAATGCTACATACTAAGTATAAAACATTAATAATATATTAGATGGTGAGTAGGTGGTATTATAACAGATGCATTTAAGATTATTATAATTTTGATATGTTTTAAGCGAATAATATATATCCAAGTCGAGCAATTAAATTCTCTTCTTCATATCTTTAAATTTAAATAGTTGGTTGTGATCGATAGACAATAAAAAAAGTTACTAATTTTATCATGTTTCAGGACGGATCTAAAGATTAGTCAGAGAGTGTCTAGTCATCTCTATGATTTCAAATTTTTTATGAGTATTGAAATTTATTTTAATTTTATTCTTTTAAAAAACTATATATTCCCACCTCTCTCGTAAAATATTAAATGTTTGCTTGTAGTTTAGTCGTTAGAGTTCTATTTTGCGGATGAGGAAACTTGAATTCAAATTTCACCTATCATATATTGTGCATTTTAAATTTCAGACTCCCCTCTCAAGATTTTATAGTTTCGTGCCGGTTATGTTTCCTAAGAGAGCAGCTTGAGTCCGATACCCATTGAACTCAAAGTGAGTTCGATGGGTTCGATGACCGTCCAATCTGCTTTAAGATTCGGGTGCACTAATTTTAAATCAGGTATGAAAGTTGCGGGCGCGAATTTTAAGACGATCATCGAATCCATCGAACTCACTTTGAGTCCGATGGACATCGCACCCAAATTGACCTCATTTCCTAATAAATATTTTATATTTTAATGTAATGAATTATAGTATATGTGTACTTTTTGAGAGGTAATGCAACTGTTATAAACTAAAAAATGTGAAGTTATTTGGATTGATATCTTATAGACCATTCTTTTTGCCTAATTTAAGATTAAAAAAAACATCATTCAATAGACATTTTTTATTATATTTACGAAGATTAACCCCCTCTATAGCAAGTATAACTCTGTTAGCAATTCCATTTATATCTATCAAATAGATCTATTTTTCACACCATTAATTTCAAGTTTTCACTCTCTCCTCGCTTTCTCTCTTTCTCCAACAGATCGCCTCTCCTTTTGCATGTAAGTGCCTCAAATTTTTGTATTTAATTTTTTAGTCTAAATTTTTTTAGAAATTATTAGTAATTAATATAAATTGTTAGAAATTGTTGAGTATTAATATAAATTGCTTAATCCATCATGGTCTGATGAAACCCTAAATCTTACCATGATACCCAAATCCGAACTTCAAAAAGGAGGAAGTGAAACCGCACGCAATGCTCGCATATCCCTCGCTAACAATTTTTAGACAGGTGAAGCCCGCTTGAGGAGACATTTATCTCGTTTAGTCCACCCAACGAGGTTGAAGAATATACTACCACGGATGATCCGACTATTGGAAGCATTCTTTACAAGAACTTCGACGATATCGACCTTCCACCTGATTGGGAAGCGTGCCCCGCATGTCGTGTCAAGGGAGATATTGCGGAGATGTTCTTTTGTCATCTCTGTGGCGTAAGAGTTCACCTCAAATGTATCGACAAGAATGCAGATTTAGTAAATGACTATCATTTCCAAATGTGGAAGTGTGTTGCGTGTGCTGTAGGCTTTTGGGGAAGAAGGGAGAAAGTTCCACTACTCCTAAGCCATAGTTTGGATTGTACTATATTATGTTAGACTTGATTGTATTATTTTATGTTGTAGACTGGATTGTATTATTTTATGTTGCACACTGGATTGTAGTACTAGTATTTTATGTTGTACACTGGATTGTAGTGTTTTATATTGTAGTATTTTATTTTTGTTTTGTTGTATCTTTTAATAATTTTTTTTAATTCATTTTCTTCGCCGTCGCTGCCACTTGTTTGACGCTGTTAGGACCTTGCTTGAACGGGATCGGTGCCATTTGTAGAGAGATAAAGGAGGTAGCGAAATAAAGGTAGAGAGAGAGCTCTGATCGGTGGCAGAGACCGATCTGATTTGCACCGATGTAGAAGTTGTCGCGAAGACCAAAGAGGAGGTCCGGCACGGCTATGCCGGTGCTGAAGGGTGAGGAGGTTTGGGGCGACCATGAATTTTGTCGAGAGGAGGCCGTCGGAGGTCGGGTCTGATCTCTAACGAAGAGATTTGAGAATTTTTTTGAAGAAGAGATGGATTAATAACAGAGAGAGATTGGAGATTATATAAGATAATTACGAAACAGTTGAAACACATATGAAATGGAGACCAAAACAGTGGTACAAAAAATTGGGTATAGAAACATTTTCTCTAATAAAAATAACGGCACATGCACGCTCGACGCAACTTCCCGCTGGGATTGGTTGATTAAAACTTTCCACCATTTCCATTTTTGGGTCGTTATAGTGAAGTGCGCATGACTATTACAAAACTAGTCACTTTTTCTTCTACACCCAACTATTTCCTTTTTTTAGTTCCAACGAAATATACAAGGTATTTACATAATTACATGTGATGTGCTATTGTGCTGATGTGCTAAAATCAGAAAATACCAAAATTAATGCGCCAAACGTAGATTTACTGGAATCAATAAATTTGGGGGGTGTAAATGTGAAAGTTACAATAAGACCCGGACCCAGAAGTAGAATTTAATCGCGCAGACAATCTCTCTCAGGACTCAGGCGGCGGAGAGAAAAAGAAGAAAGACAGAGAGAGAGGTAAGAGGTTTCGAAAAGTCGCAACCGAAGGCCAAATTCAGACTCATAATCTCTCCCTTACCAAACCCTAACCCGATCGTCGCCATTGTTGTATCATATTTCCATGGGGAAAGGAGGCCACGTCGAAAGCAAGAAGGCCTCATCAGCCCCCTACGAAGCTTCTACAACTTTTCCTGCCTGGGCTAGAACTCCTGAAGAATGCGAGATTGAGTTCAAGGTTTCCTCTTCGTACGGCCTTCAATCCGACGAGGTGCTCGCGCGCCGCGGCGTATATGGTTGGAATGAACTTGAGAAGCACGCTGGACCTTCCATCTTGCAACTTGTCCTCGAACAATTCAACGACACTCTTGTTAGAATTCTCTTGGTCGCCGCCGTGGTGTCCTTCTTCCTTGCCTGGTACGATGGCACCAAGCATGGCGATCAAATCAGCATCACTGCTTTTGTCGAACCACTCGTCATCTTCTAATTCTTATAGTCAATGCTGTGGTCGGTGTTTGGCAAGAGAACAATGCTGAGAAGGCCCTGGAGGCGTTGAAGGAGATCCAATCAGAACACGCCACGTGTAGGCGTGATGGGCAGTGGGTACGCGGCTTGCCCGCAAAAGATCTAGTGCCAGGCGATATTGTGGAATTACGAGTCGGTGACAAGGTTCCCGC
>JAJGRW010000693.1:2781222-2887534 GCA_025461045.1 Carex parvula | reverse complement strand
TTTTAATATTGGGACTATATATCAAAGAAAGGATTTTTTTTATAAAACGTAATTAAAATAATTAATTTTAAAAAAACAACTTGATTACTAATTTTCTTACAAAAACCGTAAAAACCGAATTGCCATTTCTGTTTGGAGGTTTTTTTTTTTGCTGCACCGAAATGGCAATTCGGTTTATACTTTTTTTACAGTTCCCCACATCCAACTGTGTGGCCTTGCGTGTAACTCTCCCTAAACCGAATTGCCAATTCGGTTTAGGGACTTTTTTAGTCTAAACCGAAATGGCAATTTGGTTTAGCGGCTTTGTATCAATATTTTTTTATATTCATTATGGAATTTCTGTTTTTCTGATATCTGATATCTGACCTCTGTCGATAAATCATCAAAACTGTACCGAACTGTAATATTTTTCTATATATAAATTATATTATCTGAAAACTAGACTTCGACGCCTTTCTTTTGATATGAAGAACCCAAAATCCATGTAGCCATTTATTCATAATTGAATTTTCAATCTGGTCGAATTTCCAAGACTGCTCACTGGAATTTCTGAATTTCTATTTTTCTGATTTCTGACCTCTGTCGATAAATCGTTAAAACTGTACCAAACCGAAATGCTAATTTGGTTTAGCCTAAAAAAACTCTACACCGAAATGCCAATTCGATTTAGCCAAATTTTTTTTTCTGTGGCATTGTTCCTACAACCCCACAGAAATCCTATAAATCGAATTGCCATTTTGGTGCAGCAAAAAAGAAAACCTCCAAACCGAAATGGCATTTCGGTTTTTACGGTTTTTGTACAAAAGTCAGTAATCAAGTTGTTTTTTTAAAATTATTTATTTTAATTACGTTTTTTAAAAAAAATCCTCAAAGAAACAAAGAATATGAGAAAGTTCCTTTTACACATAAATAAAAGTAATATTTGCATATTTGGTACTAAGATTAAAATTAATGTAAAATGATATTAATGCTATGATAAACAATTTAAGAAGAACTATACTTGATATCATAATGAAATCTACTACTTTTTTTTTAAAAATAGAAATTTGCACTTTTTCATTCAACTGTTGTTCTTCGTCGAGATTTGTGCAAAAAAATCAGCAAATTCTTTCCTTTGATATCATGGTGCATTTTTTTAAACATATGATTGAGAATCTGGTATTTGTTGAGTCTTAAATTGGTTTTGAAAATTTAATTTTTATGATGTAATTTTATTTTGTTAGTGTAAAAATAGTATAACATTTTTTTTTATTGAATAAAAGAGGGGGCAACTTGGTCTTTTTTTCAACAAGAAAATTAAAAAATATAAGATTAAAAAATTATTTGAACTTCAAACATAGAAAAGAAAAATATTCTAATCTTCAACATAATTATTAGACATTAATTTTAAATACAAGGTAAGAATATTTTCGGATTGGGTTGTTTAAAAAACAAAGCCCGAACCAAAGGGGCATTATAGTAAATTTGCAAGGATCCGTTAGGTACAAGTTTGTTATTCTCACTTAAAGTTGGCGCGAATATTGGCGAAAGTAGTTTTGTCTTCTTGTACGCAAATCTCTCTGGGCGGCGGTCGACTTAAATCGACATATCGTAAATGCTTGGTGTACCCAACATGTGCACCCGATGGCACATTAATTGCTGTTCAATTGTTTTTCTCAAGTTCTCAAAATTCCTTGCTAATAATATAAAACGGTGAATTTTACCTAGACGAGTAATATGCTACCAAGATAAATTATTTCACCATATATAATTTTTTGTTAGTAAAGGGTTCGGTACATTATAATATTTTTTAAATGTTATTTTTAAGAATTGAACACATGCATCTGTCTGAAAAAGCATATTAATCGAAGCTCGCATGCCTGCGCTAAGTCTGTAATTCTGTAACATATTTTAATTAATTCACTAAATAATCAACATAATCATAAAAATATGATCTAAAATAAGAACAATTTGATATACATTTTAAAAATTTATAAGTTTCATATACATTTTGGATTTTGATCCAAACAACTAAACAAGCTCTGATTAATTTTGAATAAATTCTCAATTTAAGAATTTAATCAGTTTGTTAGCAGCAAAAGATTAATTTTTTTTTCTAATTATTAAGGTCTGAAGGGCTAACCAACTGTTATTCTCTACAATAATTAAGTCTCTTACAATCTCACTAGCTCTTATCACTTATTTTTGGTAATCTTAACAATCAATATATGTACTTTTGAAGGTTGAAATCAGTGTTCTAAATCGATATAGCGGCGCTATAACGCCGCTGTAGTGTTTTTGGACCCTAAACGCTAAGCTATGGCATGAAAATACGCTAATTGCGCTACGGCCGCTATAGCGGTAATAGCGGTCCGCTATAGCGCATAGCGTGTAACGCGCTATTTGCGCGCTATGCATATTGGACTTTTTTAAACAATTTATATGGGCTTAAATAAAGATCCATAAAATTTATTTTGTATAGAAAAAAAATAGAATGAATCATGATGCTTAAGATATTTTGTATAGAAAACGATCGATAGTTTATGATATTATTATGGATATTTTGAACCATGGACTTTTGTACTAGTTCAATATGAATATTATAATTTCTTAATTAATTTGGTGTTATTTATTGTTCTATAAAACTTTAGATAATGTTAATATATAGTACAAATATATAATATAATTTTTGTAAAAAGAAAAACGCTATTTGGAATAGCTTCCGCTATAGCTACGCTATTCGCTATAGCTTTTTTTGTAGCCTTCCCGTTATGACGCTATAAACGCTACTTAAAACATTGGTTGAAATTCATCATTGTTGCCAAAACATATATTATCCACATGTCATGATTATAAAATATAATGAAATTTGGTTTATATTTCACTATACAGAAAGTTCTTTGAAATTCCAATGATTTGAAATTTTTAATGCATCATCAAATAATACTTGAATAGAATGAAATTTATTTGTTTTGAATGCCAAACTGACAATCAAAGTCGATCTAGTTATTTAAATTTTCGGTTCATCAATTGCATATCATTAAAGTATTAGTTTGTGATCACTAGTGGAAAAACACACATCATGATCGGTTATTTACGCACATCAGGAACGGACCAAGAGGCGATACTGATCCAGGCGATACAAATGTGTCAACTAATCTGTATCGGTTAAACAGCCGATACTAAAAGTTTGAATCAGGTTCGGTTCTTTTAATAACCGATACAGATACTAACATCTGGATCGATAGTGCTGGTTCAAATGATTGACAATGGTCCTAGCATCACATATAATACATGTATCGTGGGGTATATATTTTGCACTAAGAAATGTCTATTGCATATATAGTAGGGTATATTTTTGCATATCATTAAAGTTTTTAGTTTGTGATAGTACTGGTGATAAAAAATATTCATCTGCAAAGATCTACAAGTTAATCAAAATTTATATTAAATAAAAAAAAAATACAAATTTAGAAATTCAAGTCCACAAATGAAAAATATTAAGCTAACAATTGAGCATCAAGATAACATTGTCCTTACATGTAGTTACTTTTGATCTCTTGTTTATATTTTTAGTAAAATTTTATCATAGGGGTATATTTTCGATTATGACTTGTTTTAACATACCATATAAAACTTTTTAACTTGTTAATTAATGAATATATGATCTTAACCTCAAAATAATTGAATCATCTTGAAATGATGAATTCCATTTTTTACCTTGATCTAGTTAATGAGCTATATTTTTGTATTTTCAGTTTAATTTGTATAAGATTTAAATGTAAAAATCACTAAAAAAAATAAAGTAGATTTATAACAAAACTCAGAACAATCACCACCTGTAAAAATAAACAAATTGATATATGTCCCAGTTCAATGTCATCATTTTCTCTCCTTGGTTTTTCTAAAATGATTAAAACATGCAACAACATATTCCAGAAATTTGCACAACATGTCGGCTAGCAAATTACTCAAAAGAAGCAATCATTTTAAAACATCTTGGCGAAAGTTACAAAGAAGAACCCAAATTGGAATATCACCCTTTAATAATTCTACAGTTAACTCTTTTGAATGCCACATCTGACTAAATTTGGAAATTGGACCACTAATTTAATTATTCTCATTCCAAAAAACAGTGTTTTAGGTGGAATAGGAAAAATAAGGTAACTGTTTAAGTTATTCTAACTTTTTTTGTGCTGCAAGATCGATTAGAAAAATGGCATTTTTATTGGGAACAAAACAAGGATTTGCATGACCGAGTTGAAATTAATTTAAAGCAAATTATTATTGCCTCAAATTAGTATTTATTAAAACATAATTTCAATCAGTCTTTAATGAAAATTAAATTCTACAATATCAAGTAATTCTTAATTATCTCATCTCCTACCATATTTAACAAGAGATTGAAAGAAAAAAAAATAAGAAAACAGAAAAAAAAATATAGAAAATTAGTAATTACTATCAAGCTAGGACGTCCCATGCATGAACCCATCAGAAATTTAGTTCGCATCTAGTGAGGTACAACGAGTGAGATCTGAACCGTTCGTTTTAAATCTAGCACAGATCTTAAAGAGGACACTTGTATCTAAGACATTCCGTATAAAATTTGACGAAACTGGTTGCACTCTGAGAAATCATGATTTGTTTTCTTATCACTGCAAAAAAAAAAAAATCAATTCATTAAATCTACTTGGCCCAAACATCATTAAATCTACTCGGCCCAAAAATCATTTCATTGGGATACACCCATGCAACATCTTTAAATCGATCGGCCCAAAAATCATTTCGTTGGGCTTAAATCAAACTATACCAATCTCTGATATAACTTAACATTATTTCCCTTTCTTCTTCATCATTGGATCGAGGCCCTTATAAAGCCTGTTTCATTAATTACATGTGTTCGATCCGTTGTTGGTTATTGCATACAATCGAAGGGATACAGGTTATACAATCCAGATAGCAAGAAGTTTTTTATTACTCGCAATGTATTGTTTGATGAAAAGGCATATTGGAAATGGAATGAAGAAAAACAAGGAGTAGAGATTGTTGAATTTCCAGAATTAGATGATGTCGAAGATGAAGTACATCAACAGCCAAGCAGCTCAATTAGTTCAGATCTGAATAGCAACAATTCTGATCTTGATTTAGCACAAGATAGTCCTGATAGAAGCCAAAACCCTGACCCTAATACACCAATAGTCAGAGTTTACAGCAGGCGTAATTTTGGTACTGACACACCCATAAGAGAAATGAAATATGAGCAAAAATTGTATGAAGCAACACAAGTATTGTTTGTTGTAGAGCCTACAACCTATGAAGAAGCAGCAGAAAATGAAGAATGGCATAAACCAATAGAAGAATTGGTAGCAGCAAGAAATGTCAAGTTCAACCAAGTTTTACACCAAGCAAATTCGAGCAATTCCGATCAGCATTTGAAGTTGACAACTTTGAATCAAGGGGGAGTGTTAAAAATTGATTAAAATTTGCAATTAGCATCATAGGCGTGGGTGCTATAATTAGCGTATTTCAATATTTAGCAAAGTTAATTATGGCAACATGTATCAATTTTAGAATGTTATGGAAGTAGTGGAGGTCTAAAATTAAACTTTGTATTAGGTATATTAATGATGTAAGACAGAGAAGAATTTTGCAACGATTAAAAAAGGGAAAGTGAATGAAAATTGTTTCTGTTTTTGAGAAGTTTAGAAAATTCTATTATTTTCCTTTTGTGAAACAGAGAGTTTGTGTGAAATAGAGAGCAAAAGGCTGCTGCAGTTAGCCAAGTTTCCAACAATATTGTCTGTATTACTTGGCTAGCTATAATAGATGTTATTGTATATAAATACAACGCTAGATGTGCTTACTAACATTCTGGTTCTATTCGTATAATAAAGATATCATTGTAAGATTCAATAAATACTTGCTTAATTCGTGGATTTTTTTCAGGGAGGTAGGTGTCGATACAAAAATATTAATATTGTCTGTATTACTTGGGTATAATATATGTTATTGTATATAAATGCAATACTAGATGGCTTAATAATCTGGTTCTATTCGTAAAATATAGATATCACTGTAAGATTAATTAAATACTTTCTTAATTCGGGGATTTTTATTCAGGGAGGTAAGTGTTGATTAAAAAATAATAATATTGATATCCTAAATTTGACTAATATAATTTAGAAACCAATTGCATTGAAGAAAGAGTTTGCTATTCTTAACCACATAAGGCCAACAATCGTATGCGGTTCATCTGTTAAACTTTAGTGCTTCAACAACTTATTTCACAACGATACAACAATTTGGCCTCTTTTTCACTCAAGAAAGCCAACAAATAAACTGATTATAACATTTTCTTTGTCCTACACTCAATCTCGATATCATTTTATTTTCGCATGAACGGTACACTTTTAATACTCGAGAGATTATGTTAAACTAAATTGGGCACCGTCCAGTGTAACGAATGTGATCGAGTGTGAAGCGCAGGCCGTATTTGGTGACGGATGCATATGCTGTTCTGAAGCCTTCACCATAAGCAGATGATTTGTCATGTTGTATCTGATTCTTGAAAAATTCCCCAAGTTTCTTCTCCATCGCCGACGTGCCACCTTTCTTTGATGAGGCCGACAATGATGGAGCAGAACTGTAGGAAGATGCCCCATTATGTGTGTCCGGCACAATTTCTGACTCAAGCCATAGGTAAGATTGCACTTGACATATACCTTCCTCTACTTCTGGGCTTAGATTGTGGTATCCTAATTCACATAAAGGGAATAAAAATCTGTGTTTGTTTCACATTTTCAAAACTAAAAGCATGTGACTAAACCAAAAGAAGAAAATGTAAATTTTTAGATAGAGGATGCTGGTAAATTAATGAGAATCTGTCAAGTTGACCACAACATCTATTGATATTCTCTTTGACTAGGTTTGTCCTGATGTATTGGTAAATGCAGTAAATACCATTGAGGCATAGCCAGCCATGCATAAGTTCGTGAGCAAGAATAGAACCCGTTAGAAGCCTGGAATAAAAAGAAAATTCATGAATATCTGTCAAATATTTCATGTTTGTATGATAATCTCAATGGAATAGTAATAATCTTAAACAGTAAACTAACCGGGGAAGACCATACAAAACTAGAATTGCTGTCACTTCGCAACTTGTATTTGTGGTTAGTATTTGTGGGTGGGTCCTCATGTCAAGTATTCTATTCCAGCCTATTCTTGGCCTTTGTATCTGTACAGTATAAAAGAAAAGGTTAGTGGTGAAAGCTTAAGAAAAAAGTTAATTACAAAAGCTGATATCATGTTGTCAATTTTCTTTCAATCAAAACAGTTCTTCAGGCAAATTACTCACACTGCTGACAGTCTGCGTCTCAGAGATACACAATCCCCTTGTGTGATGTGTGCCCTAAAGAAGAAAAAAAAAAATTAAGATAAACACAAAAACTAAGTAAAACTTGTAAATTTAATTATGGATAGTTTATATTACATCCTTTTCTCCTTCCATGGCATCATTGAGTGCTTGCCTCTCAACCAAAAGCATTGGAATTTGTTGATCTATTCTCATATTCATCCGCTCGTAATAATCTTTTATTGAATGGTACAAAGGCTGACAATCGCCTGTATACATTATTGCCGAGTTGAGGCACTCTTGACACAAACTCCTTCCATCTCCAAGTGCAATGTACTTTATGCTCCTTGACTCCATCCTTTCGCAACTGCAACAACGGGGGGTGTTGTCATGCTCATGCGAAGCGCAGTACTTCTGACCCCAAAATGGATGCGCTCTGTACTCTATCAACCCTGTCCTGTTTGTTGGTATCTGCCAATAAACCAAACATGTCTTCTCTTCATTTCCATACTTATCATTTCATGCATCATACATTCAGAATCATAAACATGAGTGTTACTCAAGAGAATGGGTATGATTCTTACAAACTGATGGCACACATTGCATTTCGGGTGATGCAGCTCCTTGTAGCACAGTTTGTGGTACGGGTCAGTCCCTAACAATGTAAACTGCAACACCAATGCCACGAGAGGATTTTATATACCAGTCATAAGATAATTGTATTAGAAAAGCATATAAAATACAACATATGACCCTATGTTGCATACAAATGAGTGTACCTGAGTCTCATGAATTGCATGGCCACAAGAAGAGCAGCGAAAACACTGCGTGTGCCAAAAGTTACCCATGCAGCTTAGGTAATGGCCATATCCTATTTCTCGTTGACAAGCCGCACACACTCTGTAAATGTAGTTCTCATTTAAATGACCCAAAATTTAAACTTCCAGTTAAATTCTGCATGAATAAAATGCAGGAGAAAAATACCAGTACCTGTGTCCCCTCGGCAAGAATTGTATAGGTGCATTTGGGTAATAAGCCGATGGTCCCAAGCAGGGGCGGAACCAAGGCCTGGGCCAGCCTGGGCCTTGGCCCCCCCTTGGCCCAGAAAAGGTAGCATACCCCTTTAATGAAAAACAAATATCGGCACCCCTTCTGTTTCATCTCCGCACCCCTCTCTGGCACCCCGCAAGACCTCAGCCTCTCCGAACCTCAATTTCAAGACCTCAGCCTGCCGCAAGACCGCAACTCCGACCCTCTCCGACCCCCTCTGGCACCCCGAGTCCCGAGACTCCGATAATCTCCGCAAGACCCCAACTCCGATAATCTCCGCAAGACCGCAACTCCGAAGTTGATTGGTTATCGAGCATTCTCAGCAATTCTTCAATTTGACTTCAATTTGAGAAACTAAGGTAAACGAGTTGACTACTGGCCACCGCTATGAATGATAGTTGAGTAGCCAAATTTGGTGTACTAAATTGTAACTCCTTTTCTATCTTTTAACTATTTCCAAAGTCAACTTAAGAATGAAACATTTGGAGATAACAATTACTTGAAGAGTTCACTGTTGGAGAATACAATTACTTAAGCATGCCTTGATTTGATTGAATAAGAGGGAAAAATTTGATCTGTAAAATTGAATTTTTGCATGTCACCTCTTGAAATGTTTAGTTTTTAGTTGATTGAGATTTCTACTGTGTAATTGAGTGTATGTAATTGGATTTAGCCTTATGTTTTATTTCTTTACACTGGTACTGCTCGGTACCAGTGCTTGTCCTTGATGCGGGTGATTTGAGGAGGGTTCTGGTACACTTGTGACACTGGTAACAGTCAGTACCAGTGCCCCGTGCGTTCTGGTAAACACTGTTGCGTATTCAGTGACTTGTTTGTATGAAAAGATTGTATTGGAGGTACAATCTGTAAAATTCCTATCAGTTGACAATTAAAGCTTATCAGAGGGAAAACCATACTGACAATGTACCAGTGGCAGAAAGGGAAAAATCAACAAAACTATTTTTTTGTTATTCATTTATTTACCAGTGCTGTATTGTATTTCTCATTCTTTTTGTTTGGTATGCTATAATAATTTTAGAAAATATATAACTATTATGCTAAATTAATTTTTTTGGTATGCTATATTAATTTTAGGAAATATATAACTGTTATGCTATATTAATTTTTTTGGTATGCTATATTAACTTTTTGTTTGGTATGCTAACCAGAAATGGAGAAGTATTACAAACAATGAGATCAACTAAATTGTTGTTTTTTTTTTCTTTTTTTTTTTGTAAAAATGTAGGAATGGAGAAGTATTACAAACCTACGTCAAGAAGCAGTGAAACTGAAAGTAGTTCGCAAAAGAAAGCACGTGTCGAGCTGAGTCCAAGTGATATAATTGCCGATCCAGGACTTCGCAAACCAATTGACGAGTATGACAAGAAAATTAGAGATCAAGTTAGAAGAGCATACTTGTTGAATGGTTCAACTCAACCAATTGGCCATACTTTTCCTCGTAAACAACAAGGAGATCATTTCAGGAGTTTTCAAGAATCATGGTTCAAGAAGTTTGATTGGTTAGAATATAGTGTAGAAAACGATTCAGCTTATTGCTTTTATTGTTATCTTTTTAAGCAACCAGTAAGGAATGATAAATTTGGATATGAAATCTTCACACGACAAGGGTTTAACAATTGAAGGAAAGCATTGGACGCCTTCAAGGAACATGTTGGTGGAGTGAATTCTTGTCACAATAATGCAAGACGACATTGTCAAGATTTCAAAAACCAGAGACAGAGTGTGTCACACGTGTTCTCTTCACATAGCAAGGAAGTCGAGATTGCATATAGAGTTCGCCTCACTTCTATTTTATATGTTGCAAGATTTCTCTTATTGCAAGCTCTTGCTTTTCGTGGACACAATGAGACTTCTAGTTCTAGCAACAGATGAAACTTTTTGGAGTTACTAAGCTGGTATAAAGAAAAAAATCCCGAAGTTGCTAAAGTGCTTTATGAAAATACTCCTGGAAATAATCAGATGACTTCCCCGCTCATACAAAAAGAGATGGTGAAGGCTTGTGCACAAGAGACCTCACTTGTCATTCTTAATGAGCTTGGAGATAAGTTGTTTTCTGTACTTATTGATGAGTCTCGTGATGCATCGATAAAGGAGCAAATGGCTGTGGTTGTGAGGTTAGTAACTAATATTTCAAGTTTAATTATTATTATTGTTAGTAACATTCTTAACTTTATTGTTGTTACTATGTAGGTTTGTGAATCAGACTGGGCATGTGATTGAGAGATTTCTTGGTATTGAGCATGTTTCTGATACTACTGCGTCTTCATTAAAAGTAGCATTAGAGGGTTTGTTTGCTCGTCACGGTTTATCTATCTCTAGACTACGAGGGCAGGGGTACGATGGCGCCTCAAACATGAGAGGAGAATTCAATGGACTGCAAAGACGAATTTTGAATGAAAATCCTTATGCCTTTTATATCCATTGTTTTGCTCATCAGTTGCAGTTGGTGGTAGTTGATGTTGCAAAGTGTAGTCCATCTGTAGCTGATTTCTTTAACTATACCACTTTAATTGTCAATACTATAGGTGCCTCTTGCAAAAGAAAGGATCAATTACTTCAAGATCATCATGACAGGATTGTGATGAAATTAGAGAGTGGTGATATTTTTACAGGTAGAGAAAAACATCAAGAAACTAGTCTTGCAAGACCAGGTGATACCCGGTGGGGTTCACATCACACAACTTTGGTTCGCCTCTTTACAATGTGGGACTCAGTATTGAAGGTATTGGAGAATGTAAGTGATGATGCAACTAGTCCGACACAAAAAACCACAGCTGCAGGTTTGATAGAGAAAATGGAAAGCTTTGAATTTGCATTTATAATGCATCTAATGCTAAAAGTTTTGGATTGTACTAATGAGTTATCACATGCATTGCAAAGGAAAGATCAGAATATCGTTCATGCAGTTAATTTGATTGTGGTTACAAAGCAAAATTTGCAGCATATGAGGGACAATGGATATGATGAACTATTGGAAGAAGTTAAGGGTTTTTGTATGAAGATGGAAATTCCCGTGCCCAATATGGATGATAAAATACCAGCAAGAGGTCGTTCAAGGCGTGATGGTCAAATGGTAAAGTATTCGCATCGCTACCATGTTGATATTTTCTTGGTTGTGCTTGACTCTCTTCTTTTTGAGATGAATGAACGATTTAGTGAAGCATCTACTAATTTGTTGAAATGCATTGCTTGTCTTGATCCGAATGACTCTTTCTCTAAATTTGATCATGACAAACTTCTTGAACTTGCTAGTATTTATTCCGTGGACTTCTCACCCTTTGACTGTACATTTTTAAGAAGTGAACTCGGCACATTCATTTGTGATGTGAGAAATAGTACAGAATTTCCAGCTTGTCATGATCTTGCAACTTTTGCTATCCTAATGGTTCAAACCGAAAGACATTTGTGCTATCCATTAGTATATCTCCTCATTGAGTTGGCCTTGATCTTACCTGTGGCAACAACAACAGTTGAAAGGGCATTCTCAGCAATGAAAATCATTAAGACCGAATTGCGCAATAAGATGGCCGATGAATGGATGAATGACAACATGGTTTGCTACATTGAGCGAGAGATTTTTGCTGCTATTCCTGATGAAAGGATTTTGCAACGTTTTCAAAACATGACGGCTCGAAAAATTCAAATATCTCAAATTAGTAATTAGTGGTACGTTTTCTAATTGAAAATTTAAAATCATTATGATTGTGAGATATGGATTCATTGTAAGATTGTTTCTTTAATTTTTTTCTATGTAGGTTGTTTTGATGTTTTGTTTTGACTTCAAGACATGAAGAACGATTCATCAAATAGGTGCTTTGTTACTTACTCTAATATTTATTTTTGTTAAATATTTTATTTTAGAAGTAAAAGATTATGACAATTGATAATTGCTGAATATTTTTTTTATCATTTAATCGTGTAACATGAAACTAAAATTGATATTCTGAAAAAAAAAAACTAGTTAGGCCCCCCCTACCGATCATTCCTGGTTCCGCCACTGGTCCCAAGCTCTGTTGCAGTTCTCTGGCGAGTTCTTCGTCAGTTTTCCATGGTGCATTTTGACCTTCAAGTCAAACATATTGCAAAAGATTAGTCGATCACTGTGAAATTTTGAGTTCTAAAACTATGAACTATGTAGAAAGTATTTGCCTTTTGGATGCTTATTCTCCTCTGCAAGAGAAAGTGCAATGGCACGGTCCAGTTCTTCGTTGTCGGCTTTAGACTGATCATCCTGAAAATTTAATCACACGGACCAATTTAAGCATTCCTTGATCTCTTTTCAAATTAATCTTTACTCCAGGAGACAAGAAAAAGGTGAAAGAGCGATTTCAGGGTAATGAAAGTGAAGAGATTACTCTTGATTTGTTGGGTTCTCGCCAGAACATGTTCTCTTCGCCAACAACACGAGGTGGCCGCTTCGCACCAGATTCGGCATGAGTCCTTCCTCTGAGTAGTTTGCACAGCCACTTTATTAAACCAGATCTTCTACTTGCACATGACGTATCTGCCATGAAATTAATTCAGCTCCAAATTGATAAGCCAGCATAAGTTTATTATCCCCCCTAGATTATATATCTACTTCTTTTCCAACTTTGAAGAGGAAAAATGGAAAACAGATCATGCAAGTTAACACGGTGATACTCTTAGGTTTTAACAGCAAATTTCTTACAATACAATATTTTGGTGACTAAAGCACATCATTCAACCCCAATTTTGTCCATCATCAGCAGCCTACTTGTTTATTAATTGTGAGTTTGCAAAATACAATAATGAGCATGATCCTAATTATTGTGTAATATAATTAATATTCTGTTTTTTAGATGAAAACAAGAAAAACTTGTGAAAGCATCTATGACTCGAAGGTGATTGTTTAACAGCTTTTGTGGATTATAAATTGCAATATTACCGCCATAGAAAGAAAAATCAGTATCGGGATCGGGATCGGCACCGACCGATCCCGATCCGGATCGGAAAAATTGGTCCGGATCGCCGAATCGGATCGGAAAATCGGACTTTTTGCCAGAAACTTGTTTTACACTAAAAAAATAGAAAAAAATTGATAAAAAAATTTAGAAAAATTATTACAATCAAATAATCCACTAATACAATATAATACAAGTATTACAACTAAAAACACACTCTTTCACTTCCAGAAATATGATATATAGAAATGGAGGTACAAATTGAAATATGATATATAGAAATGAGTTCTGATTTTTAACAAGAAAGAGTCTGTGGTGTGGTGGAGTTGTGTTTGGTTGCCATTCTAACCAGAGAGCTAAAATTTTTTTTTGGAGTTTCGTTAATTCACGTTTCAGTGGAATCGGTCTATTTCGATCCGAAACGGACGAAATTTGGCTGGAATGAGACCGGAACGGCCGAAATTTGATAAAATCTTCACTAACCGCGTAACTCGGCCTGAAATCGGATCGGTACCATCCGATCCCGATCCGGAACGGCCAATTTTGCCTTCTATGATTACCGCAAATCACATTGAATTGGTTGGATTATTGTTCTCTTTTTTTTTTAAATCAGATGGGTAAGCTAGCTGCAGGGTGTAATACTTCGCAGGATAATAAGTAATGTTTTAATGGGGGGAAGGAAAAAGGAAATTATATATTATACTATATAAATTCTGAATGGCCTTAGCTACAGTACTTCTACAGAGAATGCATCTCAACTGTTAATCTTTCTATACGATCTGAGTCAACTTCCAAATTCAGTTTTCTGCTGTCATTAACTCTTGGTAAACTAATCACAAACTTCAGCGCTTGGCAGCGGAGCACGAACAGCCTATTGTGGGAACAAAAGGGTAAGAATATTTGAGAGAGAAGGAAGGAGATACATACCGTGGATGCAGGAAGGGGAGAAAGAGGAGGTGGCCATGGTGGGATGTAATTAGAGCTGATCCCACCAAAAACCAAAAAGAAACAAGAAAAAGGTAACTTTGAATCGATGAAAAGGGGTGAGGAGGGCCGGGGCAGGGGGTCGGGACAAGCTGTGAGGTGAAGGTGAAGAGAGAAGGAGTGAAAAATAAAGTGGATGGCTAGCTGCTGGCATTGCAATTTGATTATATATGCTTGAATAACAAGAAAAACACACCATCTCATCTGTTTGTAAAAATTACAGATAGTCTAGTCCAGTGCCCAGTGGTATAGATGAGGCGCGCATGTGCATGTCATGTGAGCTATGTGCATGCTGGGTGGGTAGGTGGGTACTGGGATTGGGTAGTCTCGCAGTGACTAGTGTCTAGTGTAGCCAGTGTGTGTGTGTGTGGGTGTGGGTTGAATTTATGGTCCTCACGGTTCACGAGCAATGAGTCATCATGACATAACCTCCCCTTCACTAAACCCTAAACTCTAAACTCTAAACCCCAAACAAGTAGAAATTGTTGTACCCTAAAAAGTTGGAATGAAATTTACGTTCAAAGTCATGAATTTAAAGGAGTGAGCTAAAACTTGAAAGGGAGCATGATGAGCATAAAAATAAAAAAGAAATGGAGATATTCGTTGAAGATGTTGGAATGAAGGGGATTGAGTAAACTCATTTAATCAATTAAAGATGTTGCTCACGGTTGAACCAAGGTGAAGTGATTGAGTTCAAGAAAATAAATTTAAATGGGCGAGAAACCAACCAGAGAGCAAAAGTTCAATCTGAATTGCAGCACCTCACATCTCTCTCATTAAAACCGACTGATGGGTCCCGCACATCAGACATATCCGGTTGAATTTGAATGATGCACCCCAGCGCCTTATACCCTCTCTGCCTAAACATGGCTTACACGGACTAGCTCCTAGTCAGCCTCACAACCCATATACTCCATGCCCATGTAAACAAGAGGTATCTTCCTCTTCTCTAACAGACAAAAATTCAGGAGAAACGACAGAGAGCTCGTTACCAACCTGAAGATGTCTTTTGGACTATGTCTAATAGAAAGAATATGCTATGGAACCTTCAAGCTGGCCTGTGTAGATGCTAGCTGTCCCTACTCACTTAATATTTTTATAAGTATTTTAGCATATATCCATTCGAAAAATATATTTATCTTAAAAATAATATTTAAACATGATCAGTGTATACAGATTTCTATCCCTATTTTTAATTAGTTTTTCGCAATTTGTGTTTTTCCTTTTCGAACAATTAACAAAAAATGATTCCAACAAAAAATCTTGACAATTTGAAATACTCAATTTTTTATATTAATATTAAAAAAAATCAAGAATTTAACAATTTGCACCCAAATTCGGAAAATTTTCAAATCTGTCCAAACCGGAGAATTATTCTCTGAATCCAGGCTTTCTTTCCGGAGAATAATTCTCCGAATTCAGTCTCTGAATCCGGAACATCTTCCTCAAGAAGAGCAACAAGAGGATCTTCTTCAAACAGACGCCAACGTTGATGTTTCTTAATTTTGTTGTTGTTGTAATTTTAATTTCTAGTGACAATTATGGTTTTTATTTAGTAATTTTAATTTTTATATTGTTATAATTTTAATTTGTAGTGACATTTCCGGTCTTTATTTAGTAATTTTACTTCTACTTTTTACGTTGAAATAATTTTAATTTCAATATTGTTACTTCCCATTTGACAACATATTCTTATAAAAAAAATTGCCAAATAAAATTACACATAACTAAAACAAAACAATTAAAACATCTAAAAAATAAAAATTAGAATAAATAATTTCGAACAAATTAAAATATAAAACATTCAAAAAATATTAAATATGAAATTTGTTTGAATAATTAATAGGCAATAATAATAACTACGAAAACAAACAATTAAAACACACAAAAAAAACCAATTAAAAAGACAACCAAAAAAGCCTGGATCCGGAACATTATTTTCATTCACAGAACCGGAGAATAATTCTCCGGAAAGAGATACCTGAATCCGGAGAATTATTCTCCGGGAAGAAGGCCTCGATCCGGAGAATAATTCTTCGGATTGAGCAGATTTGAAAATTTTCCAAATTTGAGTCCAGATTGTTAAATTTTTTATTTTACTAATATTAATAAAAATTTCGGAAATAACTCCGAACCAAAAAAAGATCCAGTAAATTTGGGTTCATAACCTCAATTTCCATCAATCACTTAATTGTTTTTGGTATAAATTGGAGTCCAATTTACAATGATATAAATTGGGATTCGGCCTACGGTCTCTGCCCATAAAAAGAAACTTTGAATTTTAATTAATATGGGCTGCAGTTTGATCTTGGGCCGAGATATAAAATTTAGTTCTTATCTGATTGCTTAATAAATTTACGGAGAGAAGAAATATTTTAATTTGCTCTGAGGTAACAGAATATTAGAGTTTAGATACAAACCGTCCGATCAGAATCCGGGTCAATCTGGCCCGAAGTGGAATACAGGATCCCTTTAAATTTCGTGTCAAATCAGATCGGACGGTCCGATATAAACGTAAAATTTATGTTATCTCAGGTCATATGAATTATTTTAAAATTCTTCCTTCTTCCCTTCCCTTGGCTCCTCTCTCCTCCGACTAACCCTAGATTCGCCTCCCCCACCCTTCCCTTTCTTTCTCTCACCTCACCTCCTCTCTGTCGCTGCACTCGTGGCAACTCTCTTCCTTTGACTATTCCCCTCTTTAAAGAGCCTGAGTTGCTACCTTGCGACCAACCCTAGGACACTCACATTCTCTCTCTCTCTCTCTCTCTTTTTCTTGTGCCGATTCTCTCGAGAAGGTGTGCTGGTGCAGGGAGGAAATCGGGGCGAGGTCTTTTACTGGTTTGCGGATCAATTAGTATATTCTTTTTCTTCTCCATTTGATTCTGGTACGGTTTTAAGAAAAAAAAGGATTGTTTTAGCATTGTTTTGCTTGTTCATTTTGTTGGAAATCTAAAAAGGACACTGTCCCTCTGCTTAGTTATCTAAATCTTGCTTGATTCTTTGGAGGTTCACTTGATTCGGGTTTTATGAGGCTTTTTTTCCTAAATTAAAAAAGGACACTGTCCCTAACCCGGACTAGGGCTTCTCCATTACTGAAGGGTCTTTGTAAGGATAATAGCATCTGCTCGACAAAATGCCTAAGCTGGGTTACACACCTAATCTCTTCTCCTATAGCACTCTTATGAATCGGATTATTCATCAGAGTGTGTTGATACAAGTGCCTTTCCAAAACATTGAGACGGTGAAGTCGATTAAATTAGAGGGAAAATGTTGGAAAGACCCTTGTATCAGCAAACTCTGATGGTATAATGTTGCTCATAATTGCCATCCAGACGAGTTTATCCAGTCTAGATTGTCCCTATTGAAAATGTAATTAAAGTTCTGGGTTTCTGTTTGTATAATTATGTAATATCCGTTTGTCAAAGGGGCTTAATTGCAAATTGAGCTGTCTCAAACAGGAAATACAAAGAAAAGAAAATTGATAAGAGAAACCTGCATGATATGCTACAAACTGTGATCATGCACATTCTAGTATCAGACCTGAATGATACCAAGTTGATGTTTAAGGTTCATTTATACAAAAAATGCCATCGCCATTTATTTTTAGATGACCCAATATGTATCTGGTAGAATCAGGTGGATTTATTTTGTTATGCTATCTTATCCGACTTTCTAAATAATGCAATTGTTCAGCATTGCTGTTGGGTCTAAGCAATGCTAAATTGGATTTATTTTGTTTGATTTTTTTTATTAGATGAATGTGGTTTTAGGGGAGAGAGTTTCTACAGCTCAAGAAGTAACACACGACCACTTGGAGGATAATTAGACTTTATTTTTAAGTTATTGGAAAAATGTGTTTTTACTTCAATACCCCCCAAAACCTGATTTGCAAACTGCCCTCAATGCCCTCCATTTTATTTATTATTTTAATTTTTTTCTACATCTAACCACTTAACTTTGTAGTAGCTTGACTTGAGCTATTGTTCCTACATATTTGAATAGACAAAAAGGGAAACAAGTTGTTTTTATAATCTTTTGGTATTTTGACAGGGGACTTGGAGAAATTACATCACAACAGTTTCAGTTCATGTATGTCTTTCCATCTCAGCTTTTATTCTTTTGTAATATCAATTTGCTTTTAGGATGATTACTTTTCTTTTAGTTAAGATTGATAAGCGATTTAATTGAAAAAAAAAATACTTTTAAATCACATGAATGGTCCATAGAGTATCTTCTTTTCCTGTTTTGGTCCCTAAAAAGTAACAGAGTTCCCATTTTGTTCTTGGAACTTTCCATTTTCCATTGATGCTACCATTACCTTCATAAAAAGCTTGCTGAAAGTCCATTCAGGGGTAATATAGGTAAAGACTGGAAGTTAATTTGTAAAAGCTTGCGTATGTCTTTAGATTGGGATTATTCCTTCTTTCTATTATAAAATTAGATTGTTTTGTGCATTTAATTTCAATTTTTCCTGTAATTCATTGTTTCAGATCTTCACAAATTGAGAAACTTTTGTGGGGTTTAAACACAGTGGTATATTGAGCTTTGTTCCCATCTTCATTCTTAGTCTCAGTAAATTGTTGTTTTATATGAGCGTAGGTGTGATGGACAAAATTCTTTTCTTGCATTGAACAAATTGGGTAATTATACGACTAATTATCTTGAAATTTCTTATTTTAATACCAATTAAGTCCTTGTCATTACATCTTGTATTATCTGAATTTTAGTTGGTACTTGGTACCATTTGCTAGAACCTTAATCCCCATGTACTTAAATTTCTTCTTTGCTTCAATTGTGCAGCTAATTATGAGCAAATAATGTAATTATGGTCTTTATGCGGGTGATGATTTTAACACAACTATATTTTTTATTAACACAACAGTTTTAAAATTTTCAAGTATATAGACAACTTTGTCCCTACTTTATTGTTATTATAGCTTGCCGTATTTGATTATGCAATCAACACTTTCTTTATTTTAATAATTATGATTAACTTTATTTCCAAAATCAAAACATCTCTCTAGATGCATTTTTTTTCCTAAAAGTCAGAACACAAAAATTAAAAGTCATAATTAACGAGATGAAAAATCAATTGATCAATCAACAAAAAGAAAACTTATAATTAAATTAATAAATAATAAATTGTAGGTTTTATTAATTGAAATGATCAGATTTATTTACAATTAACAAAATATACTGTCAAAATAATTTTCAATTAATTGAGTAACATAATTAAAAGTAGGAAGTAATTACATCTAAAAAAAAGAAAATAATCTAAGTGACAACTCGGGCATATTATTTCAAAATTTGGCTGGGTATTTCTTCTTTTCACTGTATAAAAGTTTATATTTAAGAAACTTGTTAATTAAAAAAAGAAACAAATGATAGCTTGATTGAGAAATAAATGAGGGATAAAGTTGTCTGTTTATGGAAATATTTAAATCTTGTTGTGTTAATAATAGTATAATACTCTTTTTGGCATGAATATCACCACCCTCTTTATGCAAATGAAAAAAAATCGATAGTAGAGCCACTCTTTTCAAACAAAAAACTGGAATCCTACTGTATCTTTCATCAAAACTCTAGCTAATTTGCCAATTATATTCTCTCATGTTATTTAGTATGATCAAAGGATTCATATTTTCTCATACCCTCTCTCCTCATTTAAAATGGAATTAAGCATAAATTTATATTTCTCTGTATGATTATTTATGCAGTTATAGTGTTGTTTTTATGATAATTTTTAGAATTTTAAAGTATATTTAGTTTTATCTGAAATTTACTTTAGTGTAAGATTTTTTTTTATAAAAAATATTATTATTATTATAAAATAATTTATTCCGAAATAAATATTAGTTTTTAGGAAAAATTGAAAGGACAATTTCTAATTATTATGTACATCTATTTTGTATTTTAAGAAAAAATATTACATGTACACTTCATTTCTCAAAAACATATGTAATAAATCAGGGTTGTTTTGGACGACATTTAGTCTTCAATTCATAAATGATTAATAAATGCTAATTTGTTTTCAATTCAATTCATGTAGTATGACATCTCGGACAGATGAGAATGACAGATGGGCATCATACGTAGGACCCGGTGGTTGGAATGGTAATTTTCACTCAAATCAAATTTTACTATATTTATGGGTTTTTGTACATTTAAAAAAAAATTAAGTAAAATTTTTGAGTAGTTTTCATCAATTATTTTCAGATCCTGATATCAATTTTTTTGAGGTGGTATGACTACTGAAAATTACTGGTTATATTTTAGCATCTGGTCATTTGGTCAAGGTACTTCAAATCCCAAATCCACAAAACCATCAGGCAACCATCAAGCTTAAATCGTCTGCTAGAGATTTATAGGTTGTAAGTTTATCTTTTATTCCTTCTTAATTTGATACCAACACTTATTGTTTTGTTTTATAGAATAAGGCAAATGGTACTTTGCAATTCATTGATCAAGTTGAATTATAGATTTATTTTTTATTTTTAAAATTCAAACGGTTGATTCAAACTGCTTAATATGATATTATATGAAAATGAATTTCGAGACCTAATTCTATATTTTTTTTAAAAACATTTACTATTTTTCTGGATAGGTAGAAAATCACATAATCTAAAAATTCTAGATCATCTTAAATTAGTTATTTTTTATCTATCTAAAAAATTTCATCTCTAAATACATTTTTAATGGAGATCATGTTCTCTCTTTGAAAATTTTATACAATGGAGAACTGCCACAATATTCAAGACTGGCTGGGCCATCACAATACTATAGATTATTAAAAAAACATGGATATTAGATGTTTAAAGTAACAAACATAGAACTATGGATTGGGCCTACGGTCTCTGTCCAGAAAAAGCAACTTTGAATATAATATATCTGGGCTGCACCTTGATCTTGGGCTTAATAAATTTATGGAGATAACCAATATTTTAATTCGGGTCAGCATTCTCTATGGTAACAGAATATTTGAGCTTAGATACAAACCGTCCAATCAGAATTCAGGTCAATCTGGCTCTCTCATATGAGTTGTGTGTGTGTGTGTGTGGATGCATTTCTTGCTCACTGGCTCATACTGTGTGATTCTGGTAAATGGAGGGTTTTTATGGGCATAACGGGTCTGAAAAGGACCTACATGTAATTTCTGGATCTTCAGGGTCTTTTTGTGTAATTTAAACCGTACTGAACTTGTTAAGCAAGTTTATTGGAAAAATGCTTTTTTACTTTAATACCCTTAAAAACCTGATTTTCAAACTGCATGCACACTGTTTCTAAAATAGAGCTCTTACATCAGTGCCCTCAATGTCCTCCATTTTATTTATTATATTAATTTTTTCTACATCTAACCACTTAACTTTGTAGTTGCTTTGCTTGACTAGAGCTATTGTTCCTACATATTTGAATAGATGAATAAAACAAGTTGTTTTTATAATCTTTTGGTATTTTGACAGGGGACTTGGAGAAATTACATCACAACAGTTTCAATTAATGTATGTTTTTTCCATCTCAGCTTTATTCTTGTGTACTATCAAATGGCTTTTAAGATGATTACTTTTCTTTTAGTTAAGATTGATCAACGATTTAATCGAAAAAATAATACTTGGAAATCACATGAATGGTCCATAAAGTATCTTCTTTTCCTGTTTTGGTTCCTAAAAATTTTGAAGTTCCCATTTTGTGCCTGAAAGTTGGAACTTTCCATGTAAAATTGATCCTACATTCAGGGGTAGTATAGGTATAGACTGGAGGATTAATTAGTAAAAGGTTGTGTATGTCTTTTGATTGTCTTTAAGTTCCTTCTTTCTATTATGAAATTAGATTATTTTGTGCATTTCATTTCAATTTTCTTGTAACCACTGTTTCAGATCTTCACAAATTGAGAAAACTTTTGTGGGGTTTAAACACGGTGGTATATTGATTTTTTGTTCTCATCTTCATTCTTAATTAGTCTCAGTAAATTTTTGTTTTATTTGAGCGAAGGTGTGATGGACAAAGTTCTTTTCTTGTATTTAACAAATTGGAATTTCTTATTTTAATACCACTTTAGTCCTTGTCAAGTACATCTTTTATTACCTGAATTTCAGTTGGAAGTTAGTACCGTTTGCTAGAACCTTAATCCACATGTACTAATTTCTTCTTTGCTTCAATTGTGCAGCTAAATTTATGAGAGATTTAAAAATAGTGCCTTTAAAAATCAAGATTGGTCAAATAACATGGTAACCATAGAAGTGTTTTCTGCTCCAGTGAAAATGTCACCTATTCTCTCTTTTCCTTTTTTAATTAAAAAAGACCCCCAAATCTCAGTGTATATATATGGTGAAAGTGAGAAACAGTGGGAAAGGGAAATATATGAGAAATTTATTCTAAACTGAAAATACTATGAATAATTATTTATGAAGGTTGAGCTAGGTACAAACTAAAGTGAAAATACTAAGCCCACTAAACCGTGTGTACCATATGGTTCAGTGGTATTGATCTCCAAAGCAGCCCACACCTAAAACTCATAAAGATAAGATTTTGCAACTGGTATCAGTAACTGGTACTCAACTGCAAAACACACAGAAAATACAAAAACAAATAAACAAAAGATAACAACAAACAATAGGATGCAGAAGTAGTAGGATTGATTTATTCCCACGTACTATTGGAAACAAAAAGTACACATCAGTAGTCTACATAACACCAATTAATCTCAGAATGAATATTCGTGATGATCATCTCTCTACTCCCACTCTGAGACTCCACCATAGTTACAATTACCAGTTTGCATCTGGGTGTAAAAGAAATGGATATCAAGCTCCACAATATTCTGATCGCATTGTTTTTCAAGCAACTTCTTGTGTATGACACCTTGTGCACAAGAGAACACTCCGGTCCCTCCGACAATGGCCCACTCACCTCCAGTTACATCCATCCCCATCACCTGAAGCGTCGACCCCTTGTAGCAGCTTTGATATGCCATGGAAGACAACATATATAAGTTGAATATAGAAGTTGATTGTTCAATGCACCATAAAATTAAGTTGAATATAGAAAATTTCATCTAATTTTAATCACTTCAAAATTTCTAACTTGCGTATGTACGTACCTGTCCACGAACACAATGCTGAAAGAATTGTGCCAGTGCTGAATAGTGCTCATTCCAGCCTGGATATTCAGGCCCTGTGCACGTGCAATGACCTTTGCGCTGGGGCTGTGTTTGTCGTACACGGGCCAATTGTGAGCGACAAGGGTACCAACTTCATTTTGAAGATTTGAGTGTACTATTCCCTTTGCTCCCTCATGCGTTTGGTGCAAGAACCAACGGACTTTCATTTCTTGAGTTCGGCTCTATATATAGCCAATTTATAAGACAAAATCTTTTGATGTATAAGAAAATTAAACTACAAAATTAGCCTGCCACAATTCTAGAGATATAGTTTTAGCTCTTAACACGAATTGATCTATTAAACATGGATGAAATTTATAACATATTTCACACACTAACTGTCAGACAAATCCAATATGTTTGTTTAATATTGGTGCCGAGATAATATAGATATGAAGACAAACAATAATCCAAGTGTGTTAATACATAGATTTGGATATAGAAATGAATAATTATATCTAGCCATTGTATATGTATTGAGCTGGCAATTCGCATGCTGGCCAAGTAAACTTGCTTGTATATATGGTAAATTAAAAGAACAGGAAATTGTGTACCAGTTTAGAGTACATACCATGGCTAAGAACAGTTGTTGTTGCCAAGGAGATAAGAATATATGTAGGAGAAAATCTAGGTTAATTTGAAGCTAGTTAATTACTTTTCTGTATGTTGAGAGAATATATATATAGAGGAGGCAAGTGCTACTTATATATATATATATATATAGGCCATTAGGACTAGACACTAGTTGAGTTTTATCACAACATATTCTGTTCATACGCATGCACATGTTCCTACGTGGTTGTATTAATTGTAATGAAACTGTCACATGTTCATATGGGTCCCCTAGAATTAATTATATGTACATATCTTTAATTGAGGAAGTGTTGCACCGAGATAAATAGTTTAAAAATGACTTGTGTTGAACAACCAGTATTGGTTTTTCTTAATTAATAATTAGCTTAGCTATCCAATTACTATATTCAGACCATATATATACATGCAGACTACTGAATAAAAAAATAATCCTGTGCTTTGCAAAACAATCATTGGAAGTAGGTAGTGTGCGTCTAGGTGTTAATCATGGGATTAGCAAGTCAAGTAGCAAGTCAACTATAATTATGCATGGGATTAGCAGTCAAATTAACACGAAACATTTAGATAACTTTCAATGTTTGTTTTCTCAATGAGTAGTCGGCATCTAGGTGTGAAACATGGTATTAGCAAGTCAAGTCAAGTCAAGTCAAGTCAAGTGAACATTAAATTATTATTTATTCATTCGACAACCAGGTAGCTGGGAGCTCCAAGTGGTTATTTATTAGAATATATACAATTTGATTGTTTCTTTGACTTTGATAGGTTGTTCTTAAGAAGCAACCAACGTGTTGTTTTCTTATATGACAATAAGTGACATAATGTGTGTGTTAATGACAGATATCTGAAGTCAGTCAACAATTAAAATTATTTTTTATTAGTGGTTATTGTTCAGTAAGATGCATGTCCATCTCTTTTGGTGGAAGTTGATGTACATTCCGATGTGTTTCCGTTAGAATTTTAGATTGAACTGAAAAATAAATGATTTTATTGTTTGAAATAAAGCATTACATTGCTTACAAAGATTGAAATATGGGCTTAATAGGTCATTATGATCTTGCCACCAGCCATTAAAAAAAAAAGTCATTATAATATTACCTAACTATTCTTCGAGCCGTTAGGCTTTCATAATACACAAAATTCTAATCCAACAAATCTTTCTTAATTGATTGGATATTAATGTGACTGATATTGTAATCTTGGAAATTAATATTGGTTAAGATATATATTGCATACAACATATGCTACTAAGTGTCTCAAGCTATTGTGTCTCCAAGTCTTGCATAATCTTCAACAGTGTCTTTTTATTGGGATATTGGAACATTGCCATGCTTTTATATCAATCCAAATTAACAATGTGTAAAGGGAGGAGGCGCTTTGCTCAGAGGGCTCAAAGCGGGCACTTGTGTATCCTTATATGCCAAAGGGCTCTCTTGACAAGTGTATCTTCTCTTCAAATAACAATTCTTTATCAATAGAAAGAAGAGAGATAGCCCTAGGCATTGCACGAGGTTTAGACTACCTTCATTGTGGGTGTCAAATGCAGATATTGCACTTCGACAGAAAACCTGACAATATCCTATCGGATCAAGACTTGAGTCCAAAAATTACCGACTTTGGACTTGCCAAATTATACTCTAGAGAATACAACTTGGTAACCCTCAACACAGCACAAGGTACCATAGGATATATAGCTCCTGAGCTAATATCAAGGTCCTTTGGGGTGATATCATACAAGGCAGGTGTTTATAGCTTTGGGATGCTATTAATGGAGATGGTGAGCGGAAGAAGAAACGTCAATAATCATGCAAATAGCTCTAGCCAAGTCTATTATCCGTCATGATATACGACCAACTCAAACTTGCAGAAGAGACACATAATTATAACTTGAACAATACTGTTGCACAATTTGGAGATATAGAAATCCTATATAAGGTTGCCTTGTGGTGCATTCAAACAAGGGCATCTAACCGCCCCTCCATGAGCAGAGTCATAGAGATGCTGCAGAGTGATGTAGATAGCTTGGAGATGCCGCCAAGACCTTTCATGACATCCTTTCCAGACGAGGTCTCTGTGAGATGCTCTCAATTCTCAAATTGATTCTGGTAGCATAGAGCTGTCAGCCATTTCAGAGCAAACTAGTTTGCTTTAATCCCACAAAAAAATTAAATGAACACGTGTTGCTTTGATTTCAGAGGAACTTAGTACTACGTATATAATGTTAGGTTCCTTGCATTTTTGTAATTAAGATATTTAGCTATATTTCAAAATTTAGTGTAGTGTATTACATCCATTTTTCATAAAACTAAAATATTCAAATTTTATTAGGTTTTATTGTATATATATTGCTATATTTAAAATTGAAGGGACTTAATTAATGTGCAAAAATATTCTTCTCCTACCGTATAAATAGCAGAGAGCACAATATAGGAGGGAGACCAAAAGTGAGAAACATGTTATCCTTATCATTCCTCAAGTCTTAGTTTAAATGTGCTTTATCTTCTTCTGGCTGAACAACTGAATGGAAATTCTTTAATTACAAAAACAGTATTATTTCTCTTTGTGCTTGTGCATAGGTTAGTAGAATTAAAAAGCTAATACAAAATAACTACTACCAAGGGAGTCCTTCTGTATCTTCGTCTTTCCTTTGGTAGATTCTTCTATCAACTCAGCGACGAAGAAAAAATTCACTCCTATAGCCATTTGTCACTTTTGGCCATCCAAATTATTTTAGCCTTTCACAGAGATACTGATAGTTTATTTAAACTGAGATACTGGTTTTAGAAGCACCTTCCCTCTGTATAACTTCTTTATTACGTTTATTGTAGTATTGGTAAGAAATTATAAGCCCAATATGTAGCATTGTTATTTTAGGCCCAATATGTAACATTGGTATTAAGGCCCAAGATGTTCTCCCTGTACAAAACTAAGTTGTTCAATTGTTGGACAACCCAAATTTACTTTGTTGTGGTGATGAAGGGAGAGAAAACCCTTGCATATGCTGATTTACCTTATGCTAGACTCAGCTTAGACACAAGGCATAATTTAACTTTGAAAACAGAGTATTAATTGTTATTATTCTTTATAAAAGGTTGGGATTATTAGGTGAATAACAAAATTTCAGTAAGAAATAATGGAGGACAATTGGGTAGTATAATTTAGAACAATTCAGGGATGACTAAACTAGTAAATACAAATTAGCAATTTAGTCTTTATACATGGTTGTAATTTAGTGGCTAGAACTTCACTTTATGATTATAAAATCTTAAATTTTAATTATAATTATCACACATTTCATATTTCACCAACCTTCCCATCTAAATTTTCTGATTGTATTAAATGACTTGATGACAAGTTGTCGTTGGTGCGTAGACTTGCAAGTCAATGCTAGGAGAACAGTGAAGTGAATTTGGATGTACTATTAATATATTCTCTCATTTAAGTGATGGTATCAATGACTCGGTGGTACAAAGAAATGATAAAAATTGAATATATAAATAAACTTATAAAATAACTTATAAAAGGTTCATTTCTTTGATCGTTTGATCTTGTAACAAATAAACTCGAAACTTTCAAAATTTTAAATGTACATGCATCACTCATGAAGTACATGGATTTCAACGGTTTGAATTTGTCGATCTAATATACTTTTGGAGTTGTGCTCACCAAACCCTCTTGCTGAGCACATCACACCCTAGCTTTGCTCTGTGTTAATTATGGAATGTTAGGGTGGTAACTAAAAATATTTCGGTTGGTTCATGCTATGGATACATATCTCTGTTTTAAATTTTCAAACAATAGATCTGAACCACTCATCATGAGTTTCATATGCATATAAAAATGTAATTGGAGACCAAAATTTATATATATTTATATATAATTTTTTTAAATTGCCATCAAAGACTAGCAGTCAAGGTCTTCGAGAAAAGTAGTCGACTCTCAAGTCATCAAAAGACTAGCAATGGCAGGCAAAGAGGAAAAGAAAAGAAAAGTGACTTCCTTTTTAATGATGAAAGTGGAAACTATATTACATCAAAATAAGAATCGGATATGCTCTTGGCATGCACTGATTATTATATCTTTTCCCTACCAACACAGTGCGCCACCTTCCCGTTTCCCAATTTTTGTTTTAAATAGAAATAAATAAATTGATTTCACTAGAATTCAGCCAACATGCAAACCAGGAATTCATTAATGTAAAAGATAAAAAGGGAAATTATATATATTAAAGTACCAAATTTAGAATTGAGAGGAAGGGAGGGAGCACGCGAGAGAGAAATTGCACCAGTTCAAAGAAAAGAACTAAAAAAAATGAGAGAGAGAGAGATATCTACCTTGCTCAACAGGGGGAAGCATCAGTGACCAATAAGCAAATACTTGTATTGTTTATATCATTTTTTTCGTGCCCTTCTCACTCGCTTCGATTTAACAAAAAGATTCTTTCTGTCTTCTTACTAAAACAAAAATATTGTTTCTCTTACTTACTTTTTTTTTATGCTTTGCTCAAAGGTACGGTCCATGGGACATTTAATTAGTGAAAAGTGGAAACAATATTCCACTAAAATCGGAAATTGAATATGTTCTTGTGTTGCACTGATTATTATGCATTCCCTACATGCATTGTCTGCTCTTTAACTAGCACCTTTCTTTTTTCCTTTCAAATAAAGAAATACAATGTTAATTGACATGCAACAAAGATTCACATATATAATTAAGATGTAAAACGGAATTTGCTAAAACAAAAGAGGAAACAAAAGAAGAATAAATCTTGAAGTTCTAGCAAATTATCAAATTTAGATGGGAAATTTGGAAAGAAAATTATTTTTGTCAAATACAGTGTTTATTATTTTGAACGAACCTGGTCATTTTATTTAAATCCCCATTATCAGCAAAAAAAAACAATTTTTTTTCCGCATAGCATGATAAGTTCCGTCAAATATAGCTGATGTGAATTTTTTTAATTGCATAGTAAGCCTAGTCAATTAAATAAACTGCAAATTGTACAATTACTATCAACTTTGTATGCATATTGGGCCTTTTCATAAAGCGGCATCTAATACCAACGCTTCTTTATATGAAGAGGAATGCATCCATGTGCTCCTTTCAGTTTTTCACTTGACACCATAAAACTAGGAATATTATTTTATGTGTAAAGCTAGAGCATATTTTATTTAGTTACTTTAATTATGTTTCGGAATTCTAAGTCCTTAAAGTATATGTTTTAGAAATTTTATTTTGACAAACTTATCATATACGTAACTAAGCCTGAATTTAAACTTTTTAAATTTAAAATACTTTATTAAATAAGTATTTTAAATTCATACCTTCTAAATAAGTATTTTAAATTTATAAAATGTTTAAATTAGGTTGGTGGTAAGTATTTTAAATTTATAAAAAGTTTAAATTCAGACTAACGCCACAAATTTATTATATACGTACCACAGTCTTATCTAATTTGGTCTGCTAGCCTTGATTTAACTTGTTAGTTCACTTTCTATTTTCCTTTTTCCCAAAATGAAATAAAATTTTTAAAGCTCAATATCTCTCTGATTTGGCGAAAATATATGGAGCTGGCATATCCACATATACAGCCACAACTCTGTCACCAGAGAAGTTATATATCTAAAACAAATCTTAAAAATAAACGTATTAATATTAATTTATCAAATGAATTATATTTTTTCGTTAATTTATACCATAGAATATTGAAACTCTCAATTCTTGCTCTAACAATACTCTAAATGGTGCAGCAATAATTAATTTGAGTAGCTGAGTAGTATATAGCATCTAATGGCATCAAATCGATCATATTTATTAAATATCAATTAGATTGTATAGCTGTACAGTACTATAGACCCCAATATGTAAACTGAGTGTATATTTTAATTTTGATTCCCTTCTAGGAAACTCACACAACTATTATTACAATATCTTCCAAACTCCAAGCATAGGATACTTCACAATATGTACGAAAATCATTATAACAAACGAAAGTTAATGAATTAGAAAACAAAAATATAGGATTGTTTGTTCCTAATTTTAATTACCTCCAATAAAAAGACAAAAGTTTTGTTAAAATTCAAAAGAGGATAACTATTACTATATATATTTATTTCTTATTGCTCTCATAATACTCTATTACATAACATTAATATAACTATTTTATAGCCATTAAAATCAGATAACAGCTCTAGAGTTTCATGAAATTCGTCCATAAAGAAAAGAAATTGAAAGACTATTTTAACTCATGCATGCATGCTCGCTCCATCAATATGCTTCACGAGTATCACGAATCAGACTCGACAAGTACAACGGATCACCAGACTCTTGAAGCCACTGTAGAATTTGATGAGTTCTGTTTAATTCCTTAACAAATAATTAATAACAGTAAGCTCAAATTACTATTTATTTTTTTACAGCCATTGACCTTAACTATTATCGAAGCAGGATCAATGCCTTTCTTTTTCCGATTCTTGGATGTCTCTGGAGAGAACCATTGGCTCTATACAGTTTTTGTTTATAGCTCTCCAAATATATCTAATTTTATTTTGTCGGACTAACTTTCGATAGTGTGATCTGAGCTTGGGAGCGCGGTTTTGGGTGTGAAGTTGTTATGTATTTTGAGTTGTCATTGATAAATTACGTAATATTTTGTTTTCGCTTGTTTTTTTTTATTAAGAATCCATAAGATCACCTATTTACTATTGAATGTTTATATTACACTAGTGAATTATTTGAGGGTAATATTTTTTCTTAACATAATTTTTTGAGACAAATTACTTTTACAAATTTTTCCTATTTTTAGAGCACAAAACAAGCATTTTTCGAACAAAAACCTACTATTCATTCCTATTCGGCCAATTCCTACTAATTCACCCTATCCCAATTTCACAGTTAACTTACTGATTCTGCTTCCGATTTTGATTTCAGAGCCATGATTGAAACCAATTAAAATATATGAAAAAGTAAATTGCATTAAGAAGTTAAGAAGTTTCGTAGTAGTTTGTGAAAAGTAATACTAGTACCTGGACATAAACTCCAATGACATCGAGGTACGCCCTAGAGCGTCCATGGAAACCTATAATTTTACTGTCAAAAGCAGAGAGTTCGAAAAAGGAGTCCCTTCTTCCTTGCCTTATGGTCCGTAACTTTTCAAATTGGTTATAGTTGTAGTAACCTCACAGTAAATATGTCACCAAAGTAACCAACATAACCTCTCACAGACATAATGTACTCATTTTGTTTAAGATCGATCTACAGAAGAACAAAGAAAACATTATGCAAATTTGTAGCTTTTTAAATTTTACAAAAAGTTTGTTTGCTCTTTTGTATGTATCAGCAATACTAAAAAAACTGAAAAAAAAAATAATCTAAAAATTGTAAAATTGCCCCGGGGAAGTTGATGTTTGGTGCAAGAATCTGGTACCTCAATCAACGCTCCTGTTCTTCCACCCCAGAGTGGTGTGCTTTCTGTAGTGATATGAGAAGTAAATTTATAACACACAGAAAGAGGGTCAATAGTATCACCATGGCGAATACTGACTTTATCAATTGGAGAAACTGAAAACGTTGGGTCCATCTCTTGTTGAACCCCAACTGCCACCGCAAAGCACCGACTTACTTATAAAAGCCTTAGCAATGCAAATTATGTTATAATATCAATTTAAGCCAAACCTACATATATATAATTTACAGAAAAGGCCAGGAGGACAACAAAGAGTAATTAGAAAATAAAGTTTCAGAGTAGCTTTGACAAGCATAATAGTTGTAAATACCTGGGCATAAACTCCAACACAGAAAACATAATTAATTCCAACACATGCAAAGAAGCCAATAATTTGACCGTGCAGAGAAGTGTGTTCATAGGATTCCCCTTCTTCCTTGTTGTATGGTCCATAAACGTCCAAATTGGTTTCCAGTACCAGTAGTGACTTCAAAATACTAGTCTCGGTAGCCTTTTATAGACTTAATGTCCTCGTTTGTTTTAAGATTTATCAACAAAACCATAAAACAAGTGAGAAAACTTTATGCATGCACATAATTATTTGTTAGTAGCCTCTACTGTTAATAGGTAAGTTATGAATGATTAAAATGTCAATGCATCCCATCATGAACTGTTTAAAAATCACTACTATCAATATATTGGCGTAGCTGACTTTTCAGTATCTTGATATTTTGTAAAATTAAAAAGCTGATCAGAACTAACAGTTTTGTTCCTCTTTACAAAAATAATTATAATTGATAAGAAATGGTCAAGAGTAGTATTGTTGAGTGACCATTTATGTGATATAGTAAATAAAATATCTTATTATTTCAGGCGAAAATATAGGCATTGAAATAATTAAGGAATGTCCTCCCTGACAATTTTGAAAAGCTGAGAACAATTAATCCGCAGATTTTAATTAATTAATTAATTTTGTTTTACGTAAAGAGCTCTCTGTTTTCAGTACCGGCCAAAATAAAAGGGTAATAAAAACAGAGCCCTTGTGTATACAAATTGGGACAATTAATTAACCAACTAATTAGACGTGGTTGTCCCAACTTTTTATTTTGTTGTTTTATATTTATTTTGTTTGATAATAATTTATCCAGACAATAATTTAAGAATATACAATTATGAATTAAAAGTCATCAGACACTAATTTACAATAAAAAAAGTGACATATATTATTAAATTAAAGGAGCAAAATGTTCGTAAATCATCCAACATTCCTTCATTTCTGTCTCAAAGGCCAGTGCATTGCGTGGTGCCATTACGTTCAAAATACACATTAAGAGCATCAATCTTGTCACTATGGTACTGAAAACCAATTTGGACGTTTATGGACCTTAAGGCACCGAAGTAGGGGAATCTTTCGAATTTGCTGCTCTCGACGGTCAAATCATTGGCTTTCATGCACACTGTACTGAAGATTGGCTTTCATGCACACCGAAGTAGGGGAGAATGTTTATGTTGAGCTTTTCTGTGGATTGCCTCTAGAGCCACAACACATATGGGGGATGGTTCACTTTTCATATTAAACCCTAACAAACTTTATATTTGCATGCAGTGGAAGATTGATTGCAAAAGTTAGTAACCTTACAAACTTTAATTAGATTAGGAGCTTTGTTCGGCTTTTTTTTTTATGATTATTATATATGTTTTATGGGTTCTTTGTCCCCTTATCTTCGTAGCGTGGGCCCCACCACGTGCACTGATCAACTTTGTGGACGGATAGCAATGTCAGCTTTTATGCTGAAAGATGCTTCAAATTGATTATATTTTTTTTTTCTTTTATTTTTTGAGAAATTTCGCAGTTGCTTCCAATTGTTGCATTTCAAATTCATTTGTCACTGCTGGCCATTTGCTAACAAGTTGCTATGGTACTGATTAAAAAGGACGAAAATACTGACAGGTTATGGACCATTAAAAAAAAGGAGAATTTCACGTATACCCCTCAAAAACTTCAAAATTAAGTATTTATCCCTCTAGACTTTAAAAATAGGTATTTCCTCTCAAAACTTCAAAAACTCACAAATGTACCAATTTATTGTCTTTTTATATTAGAACTCATTTTACCCTTTTAAAACATAAAAATGTAGCTTGTTTAAGGAAAATGTTGGTCTTATATTTGATAATATCCAAGGCAAAAATATATGTTAAATTTTTATTAACTGAATTGCAACGAAATATACGCTCATGCTAGTATATATCCACATTAAACTAATACAAGTTGTTGAATAATAATATCAATATCCACATCAATATTATTACCAATGCTAGTATGATACCAAGATGAATGAGAAAATTACTTTTTTCAAAATTTAAACTAAAAACTCTAAGAATAAAAATGGCAGTGTTGAAACTAATTTAAAATCACAATAAAAGATATCTCAGCTGTAGAGAAGAGGCTCCAGTTTTTTTACTGTTAATTTTACTGATTTTTTAGGATTGTTCAGGAGTTAGGGACATTTTTGTAATTTTTTCCAGGTTTGGTACTGTACCAAAGTAGAGAAGTCAGTTCTGGTAAGGTCTTTTAAGATTTCTAAGAAAGCTATGGATATTTTAGTAATTTTAGAAATGTTTTTCAGTTTACTGTATATTACACCTATCACTTTCCACTCAAAATAATTTAATTAAAAGGACATGCCAGGTGTCAACTAGAGATTGGCTACATTGAATGGGGTACGAAAATCCTGCCAACAGGCGGCAGAGGATTCGGTTCCCTTTATAAATTGTTTATGTACAGTGTGTGTGAGCATGGTTTGGAAAATCGGCCGATTTTGAGTCAACTCGGCCGAGTCAACTCGGTATCGGTCGTGTCCGATCTGAATTTCATCCGAGTTTCGCACCAATGTGAGTTTTTCAGCAAAACTCGGTTGAACAGTGTTTGATTTGGCCGAGTTAAATGATTTTCAGGCCGAGTCAAGCCGAGTCAGACAGAACTTGACTGAGTTTTGGCCGAGTCAGCCATTAAAACTGTGATTAAAACCATTTTCTGTAAAAAGATGTTTGCTATCAGGCACAGTCATGTAAGAACTCGATTAGTTCTTTTTAGTTTTATATGAAGCTTCACTAGTACAAAAAACCCCTTCACCGACCCTTCATCACCGACTGTTTTAACCGAAGCATCAGTGTTGCTATACCTACACTGACTCTTTTATTAAATAACAGTCAGTGTTGTTGCTCAACACTGACGCTTGAAAAATAGTCAGTGTTTGTTATCAACACTGACGGTTTTTAAAAAAAACAGTCAGTGTTGGTTATCAACACTGACTGTTTTTAAAGCGTCAGTGTTGAGTATCAACACTGACTGTTTTTAAAGCGTCAGTGTTGGTGCCCAGTACCGTGCTACTGATGCTGTTATTAAGGGACCTGGCAAGCTGAAATTGGTATTTGGTATGCCCCAGAACCAACAACAATCACTAAAAATTGAAATTGTTCTTTATTTTTATACATTATTAGTTTCATGTCTTTACACCATTCTGTCCTTAAATTATAGAGGGAAAAGAACAACAGATTGATCTTGAGGTTTTCAACTTTACTAGAGCTGGTGGTGTTGCTATTTCTATGTTCAACACTGACATGGTAAAAACTAAAAAGTACATACTATAACAGTACATAATAGACTGTGTTGGTTTTTCCATTATAAATATATATCCAGAACACTCCCTAGTTGTAGAATATATGCTTACCTGCATCCAAAGATTACACAGAAAGGGGTTATGGATGTATGGTTAATAAGTAAATATCCTATAGCTGTAAGGAGACCATGAAATGGGTTCCCCAAAAATGACTTCTTTAAGCACTAATGAATTTTATCTGAAACCCTTGCACAGCCAATCCATGCCTTTGCTGCTTCTTCTATGGCAACTACTTACGAGAAGAAATGGCTGTTGTATCTGAGTACTAAGAACACTATTCTAAAGAAATATGATGGCAGGTGTGTCCTTAATCTTTTACCTTGCTTAACATTTAGTAACTAGTTGCACTCATGATAAAGGTTGCAGTATACAATGCAAAATAATAAAGGTTGCAGTATTGCATCCTGCAAAAATTGCCAATGTCGGTTGATGTTTTTTATGAATTTGCACTCATGCATTATCTGCGTTTTTAATTTTTCTTTACCCTCGCAATCGCAGAAACATTGGAGATGTGAAGAGTCCAGCATAGAGGAGAGATCAAAGGAGCTCAAGAGCAAGTATGAAACTGCTTCTAAATTGGAGAAACTTATCAAAGAAATATATGAGAAATTTGCATATTTGCAAAATGTCATTGCTTTGCTCCAAGTTGACCAGTTATTTCCCTATATTTACATTCTTTCAAGTTCTTTTCAACTAATGTGGTTATAGTGTGGTTTTTGTGAATGAATATGTTATGTTGTTAAATTGTGTTGCCTTTTGTTTATGTTGTCTACATTTTTTGGATGATATTCTATTTAATGTCAATGAATGGTAACATATGGCTAGCAAAAATATGGAGGCTAGCTCCGATACAAGTAGAACCATGCCAAAATTTTTATGCCCACACTGACTGTTTTTAGGACCTACACTGACTGTTTTTTAACCATCAGTGTCAGGTACCTACAGTGACTGTTAAAAAACAGTCGGTGTAGGTACCCTACAGTGACTGTTAAAAAACAGTCGGTGTAGGTTACCTACAGTGACTGTTTTTTAACAGTCGGTGTAGGTTACCTACAGTGACTGTTTTTTAACAGTCAGTGTAGGGTACCTACAGTGACTGTTTTTTAACAGTCAGTGTAGAGTATCCTTCACTGGCGCCGGTTTTACTGACGCTGCTACAACAGTCGGTGTAGGGGTATTTGAAGAGTCAGTAAAGGGGTTTTTTGTACTAGTGCTTGTAAAATGCCTGTCAAGTTAATTCTTTTGCTGATATTGCTTGTAAAATATCTGTTGAAGTAGATACTAAAAAATAAGCTTTTTATTACAGAGGACAATGAGATGATCCAACCAGCTCGGCATAGTTTCTGACAATAAAAAGTGTGTTATATTTGTAATTCTTGTATTACATTATATAATTAGTGAATTATTTAAGTATAATATTTTGTCTTAATATAATTTTTTTACAAATTATTTTTTTATCAATTTTTTCTTATTTTTTGGCTACAAAACAATCTTAGGTCAGAAAAATCTGAATTTCCAAGTCAACTCTGTCGATTCCGGCTGATTCATCCGATTCCGATTCCACGGTCAAGAACCCGATTCCGATTCCGATTTCAAGTTTCAGAACCATGTGTGTGAGTCTGTTTATTTATTATAGTGTGTGTGCTGTAAGGCTCAATTTTGCAAGGATATATATTATGTCACCACAGACAAAAAAGGAAGCTTCCCGGTAACTACCATATAAATGGTAGCTATATATTAAATGAATGTGGGTCCCTATACCAGCTCTCGTTTAAACAACAAATTCCTTCCATGTGCGGATTTAAGTGGAAGGCCCATGGGCATATTTATTTAGTTATTTTCTACTGCAAAATGTAATGGTTAAGTAAACAGCTAAAACGCTAAACAGCTTCCCCCTGTCTAATTAAGAACACCTAAGTTCATCCAGAAAGAAGAGAGAAAAAAGAGAAAAAAAAAAGAGAAACGATTATGATATCCTTCGAACTATTATGGAGCAAACTTGAGATCAGGGTGCTCGTGATTAGCAGCCTCTTCCTTCAGATATTTCTCCTTGCCTTCGCCGGCCGCCGGAAGTATATTGTTTCAGTCCGGTTGGCCGACACGACCCGCCTTACGTGGGGAGGACCTCTGGCTTTTATCTTCCACTTGCTTCTCTGGTTAGCATACCTCTTGGCTGATTACGTGGCCACAGTCGCTCTTGCATACCTCCGCGGGAGCGAATTGAGTAAGGCTACTCCAGAAAATAAGACTACCTACCTGCTCGTGTTTTGGGCCCCTTTCTTCATCCTACACCTTGGTGGGCAGGACACCATCACCGCCTTGTCGGTCGAAGATAATGAGTTGTGGGCACGGCACATGCTAATACTGGTATCCCAGGTTGCACTTGCAATGTACAATTATTTTTCATCAAACCTAAAAGTCGGCGAGCTGTGGCCACCTGCCGCTCTCATGTTTGCTGTGGCAATCTTCAAGTATGTCGAGAGGGTCGTGTCTTTGCAGCGTGCAAGCATGTCGGCCTTGCGGAGTTCCATGATCACCAAACCTGATCCAGGCCCTAACTATGCGAAGTTCATGCAAGAGTACACATCATCTAATGCTGCTGGGCTTAAAGCCGAAATCAAAGTGGAGAACGAGAAGCATAAAGATAAAGGTGATCTCGAGAGCCATCAAACTAAAGACGATCCGGAGTGGAAGCATCCCGATTATGAAACTGTTGTGTGCAAGGCATACGAGTTCTTCCAAACGTTCAAGCGCCTCTTTGTGGACCTAATTCTGAGCTACAAAAATCGGGATGACAGCCAGAAGTATTTTGCGAAGCTTGAAACCAATGCTGCCTACAACTTGGTCGAAATTGAGCTCTGTTGGATGTACGAGATTCTCCATTCCAAAGGTTCTATTATTTACTCCTATAAGCACTATGGCTGGATTTCTCGTGTGATCACTCTGTCTGTCATTACTACCGCCCTTTGTTTATTTGTGACATCCGACCATACTGGGTATGGACGGTTTGAGAAATTTCTAACATATGTGCTGCTAGGAGGTGCAGTTCTTTTGGAAATCATTGCAATTATTGTTTTGCTTCTGTCATTCTGGACCTACGCATCAATGAAAGATTGCTGGTTTTTCAGTACTTTCTCAAAATTCCTCTTTTCTATTATGAAAAAAATGAGGCCTGAGAATAAGCCAAGATGGTCCAATAAAATGGCACAGTATAATCTGATTACATTTGCCCATGAAGATAAACCTTCTTGCTGGAAGTACATAATGGAATGCCTAGGTCTCAAAAACAGTTGGGATCAATATCGGTACACAACATGTGTTACTGTTAAAGATTATCTCAAGGAATTAGTATTTCAAGAGTTGAAGAAGAAGATGAATAACATAGACGATACAGCTAGCTATAGGAGATTCACTGACCATAGAGGCCAGTGGGCACTTCAGCGCAAGGGTTACTACCAAGAGTTTGGTTGGAGCGTGGAGGCTGAATTCGATGAGAGCATCCTCCTGTGGCACATTGCTACCGATCTATTATTCCATAACTCCATGGAGAAACAGAAACCGGAACTGCAGCCGGAACCACAGCCGGAACCACGGCCGGAACAGAAAACGGAATCGCAGCCGGAACCACAGTCGGCACAACAGTCAGAACAGAAACCAGACCCACAGCTGGAACAGAAACAGCAACAAGAAAAAGAACCGAAACGAGAGATAAGCCAGGAGATTTCAAACTACATGTTGTTCCTGCTCATCGTGCGACCTTTTATGATGCCTGCTGGCATTGGCCAGATTCGATTTGGTGACACCTGTGCAGAGGCGGCGAACTTCTTACAGCCACTGAGTGAAATTGAGAAGCGTAATGTCAAGGAGAATAAAACCGAGAAGGTTGATATCGAGAAGGTTGATACAGAGATGGGTAATATAGAGAAAGGTAATACAGAGATGGGTAATACCGAAAAGGATAATACCAAGAAGAGGATTGCTGTAAGTAGGTTACTAGAAGTGAATACAGAATATGACCCATCGCTTATTAAAGGTGATCGCAGCAAGTCAGTTTTGTTCAGAGGTTGCATGCTTGCACACAAATTAAAGGAAGAATTCACCCCTAAGGGGAAAAGTGTACCAGATTGGGATAAAATGTGGAGATTAATAAGCGTTGTGTGGGTTGAGATGTTATGCTATGCTGCCAGCAAATGCAGCGGCCAGTTCCACGCAAAGCAGCTAAGTAAGGGAGGAGAGCTTCTCACAGTGATCTGGTTCTTGATGGCTCACTTGGGCATGGGTGAACAGTACCGAATTGAAGAAGGTCATGCCCGTGCGAAGTTGATTGTATCCAAGTGATTCAGTCTTTTTAGTTCCATATATCTTCATGTTTGCATTTTTATCCTTGTTAATTAGTTATGTTTCAAATTTGTTCCCCTTGTTTAGACCAGTTTTAATTTTCCCACAAAAGTCATTTTTCATTAATGTTTACCATCTATTATTAACTGTTGAAGGTACTCTTATTCCCCAATTGCTTTATGATTCAAATTTTTTTTTTTTTTTTTAATATGCAGTATGTGTGTTTTATGATTTATATAAATGCTTTAGTGTTGCTTTATTTAGTTTAATGTTCAGTTAATATATATCTTTAGCATTTAGTCTATATACATTATTATTATAGAAGGAAAATCCGAATCCGAATCGGGTCATGAATCGGTCCGAATCTGCTGAATCAGATCGGAAACTAGGATTTTTTTGACATAAGCATGTTTTGTACTGAAAAATCGAAAAAAAATTTGGTAAATAAAATATTTTTTATTCTAAAATAAACGATTTATATATCAGAAAAATAAAGGAAGCAAACAAAACAAAAAAAAGTAGAAAACATGAAAAACTAATTAAAAAGAAAATGCAAAAATGCAAAAAAATGTTGAAATGGATGGGTCCAATGAAAACCGAAATGGAGAGTAGGAAAAGGTAGAGGCAGCTCTAAATTTGTCATTAAATGTTAGAAGTGGCCCCATGTCTCCATGAGAGCTTTTGGTAGCTCCTGGTTCACTCTGGACCATAAGTTTATTCTATTTCTATACTTAACAGACTAGTAGACCAATTCTATTTAAGAGTATCCATTGTCTTTCTCCTCGACACAGCTCCTTTTTGTTTTTTCTTCCTAAAATTTGACGCAAAGAAAGGCAGAATCGGCCCCTAATTGTGAGGATCGCCCCCTAATTGTGAGAATCGATCTGGAATCGGTCAAAACTTACTAGATTCGGCCAATTCACCACTGTTTATCTCGGTTTTTATCCGAAAAATAGGCTGCCGCGCAACTCAGTCAAAAATCGAATCGGTGTTGTCTGATTCTGTTCCGATTCGACTCGGCCAAGTGTACAGGCTATGATTATTATTCAATATAAATACTTTAGTGTATGCTTTATGGTTCAATTTAAATGCATTACTCTTTAGTACGTAGATGTTTTTGTTGTTCAGTTCATTTTTTTTCTCGATATTTTGTATACACAATTTGATACCTGTCCTGAGAAGTTACACTCGATCATGAAGCCTTGTCGTTTAAATTTTTCTCGTTTAATTATCTGTTTATAAAATTACACTCATGAAGCCTTGTCATTGTACTTGGACAATCAATAATCCTCTAATATGAAGTTATCATAATTGAATATTTTATCTCATTAGAAAAATCATGTCTAGTTCAATGAATCAGGCATTACTCTTACACTGGGATGTTTTAAGAGATTTGCTCCCCACCTTATGCGAATAAATGAAAAATTCTATACATTTAATTTTTGTGGTCTAAATTTTTCGTATAGTAAAATTTGATAAACACCATTTCTTGTTAATTGGAAATACTTCTACATTTTTAATTATTTGACTTAAATAATTATATATTTCAAATATATGTAAATTAAGGTGTTGAATGTATTATAAAAGTTAGCTATATATGTAACAACAACCAATAAAATAATCGTCTATCAAATGTTTCTCTAGTGTAACAGCCACTTTGGGAGACGGGGGGATGAGAGAAGCTTCTGGAGTTGCTGGAGAGGGCGGGGTCACGGAGAGAGGCGAGGTCGCGGAAGAGAGGGCGGGGTCGGAGAGGAGAGGTTTCTAGGTTTTCTCGTTTGTTTCACCTGTCGGAGGAGAGAAGGTAGTTTGGGTGAATTTTTGTTGGTTTCTCTCTCTTTCGCTAGGAGAGTCTGGGGTATAGAAAAATGGACGCCTCCATTGACTGGAGTTAAATTCCAGCGCAAAAATGAGTGCATCTGAGATGTGATCTGCACGTTTTTTGAAGCAAATCCAACGTCTTAAAAACATAGAGTAAAAATCAGTTTTACTCTGTAGCTCAGCATACCGTGATTTTTATTAATATCCAAAATTAATTACAAAATATTAATTGTACCCAGCTTCGATGGGTATTTTTAAAAATGCCAAAACCGGCAATTAAATGACTGGTTGAGAATAAAAATTAGAACCGGCCATTTAATAGCTAGTTGGGAATTTTTTTTTTGAAATATTTGTTAGATTAGTTTTTTTATGTATAATTAGCATAATTATACTAAAATACGCTAAATTACTTGAAATTATGTTAAATTACACTAAAATACGCTAAAATACGGTAAATTACGCTAAATTTATGATAAAAAAAACAATATCTTCACTCAGAAGGAGAAAAACGACGACGAAACTTTAAACGGCCATAAAACGACGCTCAAGTGTCCAATTTCAGCAAATGACCACTTTTCGGAAAGCTTGCGAAAATACGCATGTATCAATGACCGCTTTGCTATTTTTTGAAATTCAGAATTTCCAAAAAACAAAGGGAAGAGCCTCAAAACTTGAGTTGAAGTTTCCGATTAAAATTTTCATTTCTATTTTTCGATCTAAGTAGCTCAGTAAATTGGTTATATAATGAACTTGTAGAATACCAATTTTTACTATATTTTTGGAATTTTTTTACTATTTTTTATGATTTATGAAAAATGACACAAAATCGGCCTAATTTAGCGTAATTTTGCGTAATTTAGCATAATTTAGCGTAGTTTAATCTAATTTAGCGTATTTCAGTATAATTATGCTAATTATACTGAAATACGCTAAATTACGTTAAACTACGATAAATTATTTTTAAAAAAAAATAGAAGTAATGTATAATTATGTTAATTATACATCAATAGAAGTAATGTAACAAATATTTCAAAAAAAAAAAAAATTTCCAACTGGCTATTAAATGGCCGGTTCTAATTTTTATTCTCAACTGGCCATTTAATGGCCGGTTTGGGCATTTTTAAAAATATACAGTTTAGCTGGGTATAATTAATATTTTGTAATTAATTTTGGATATTAATAAACATGTCGGCTCAGCATAGCTCATCTATATATATCCGTTAAGAAATTATTTATCAAATATTTTGTATTGTGTAAATGTCAATTAAAGCCGTTAGCTTGTGACTTTTGACTTTGCTATAACCTAGCTTTCTTGGGCTGTAGGTGTGGAGCGTATTTTTAGGTTGATCAAATATAATAATAATAAGAAACATTATATTTTTGCTGCATGTGGCACCATGTTCTTGTGTTTTGCAATAGCGTAAATTGTGCCGGATAATGCATTGGTTGTCCCAGCTATACTTGTTTGTTTCATATTATGAAATATCCCGTGTACTTTTATATTTGCATAATGGCCCTTCTATTGAAATCACCAAATGTTGACAAGTTGCAGAGGCCCCAATAAAATAATATATTAAAAAACACATTCAAAGCCGTGTGTTAGTCAGCAAATCAATGGGCAAAGGCAATGTGACGCCAAACGGTACCGTTATGATTTTGCCCGTTAAACTAACGTCTGAAACGGCAATTTGATCGTATTATCATGGAAGACTCTACAAATATTGTTGAGTTCTCTCAGAAACTCACCAGCACGGTGGGTGAAATCCGCTCCCTTGGAGTAGAATTGAAGGACAGTACGGTTGTTGAGAAATTGTTCAGTGCCGTACCGGATAGATTTCTCCCTATCATTGGTACGATAGAACAATGGGGAGATATGTCGGCTATGTCCATTACAAAAGCGATAGGACGGTTAAGGGTGTTTGAGGAGAATCTGAAGGGGCGGCGAGATCGCAAGGAAGAAGAAGAGCAGGTGATGCTCACACGTGCACAATGGAAAGCACTGTCCATAAAAGAAAACAAGGGCAGTGAAGGTTCTGGCAGCGGGCATGGGTATAGCCAAGGAAGTGGGCACGGAAATGATAAAGGAAAAAGGCCATATCGAAAGTTTGACAAATCCAAAATTAAGTGTTTTAACTGTTCAGAATATGGGCATTTTGCATCAGAATGCCGCCAGCCCAAGAGGGAGAAGGCATTTGTGGCAGAGAAAGGAGATGATGAGCCTGCTCTACTAATGCTTGAAACCTGTGAACTGATGGAAACCAAGAAAGAAACAATTGGTGAAATAACACTCATGGAGGAGAACGTTCAACTCCATCTGCAAGTGGATGAGAAGGATGTTTGGTACCTTGACACAGGTGCTAGCAATCATATGACTGGTTGTAGGAAGTACTTCACCGAACTTGACACATCTATCGGAGGCATGGTCAAATTTGGTGATGGTTCGGCGGTGTCTATCAGTGGTCGAGGCACTGTGCTAATTGAGGGTCGCACAGGTGAACACAAGGCACTAACCGATGTGTATTACATACCGAAGCTGACCAGCAACATCATAAATTTGGGTCAACTCGAGGAGCGCGGATGCAAAGTCGTGTTGGAAGACGGCTACCTGCGTGTGTTTGATAGAAAGGGAAAATTACTGGTTCGAGTCGAGAGAGCAAGGAACAGATTGTACATCCTTAATCTTAATCTTGCACAGCCAGTGTGTTTGATGGCACTCCTCGACAACGATGCTTGGAGATGGCACGCACGCTATGGGCACCTAAACTTCCAAGCGCTGCGCAAACTAGGCCAGGAGGGCTTGGTTGAAGGCCTTCCGCTGGTTAACCATGTAGAACAGTTGTGCGATGGTTGTCTAGCTGGAAAACAACGCCGCAAACCATTCCCACAAGAGGCAAATTTCAGAGCAAGCGGGGTGTTGGAACTAGTACATGGTGATCTGTGCGGGCCCATCACACCTTCAACTGTGGGTGACAACAAGTACTTTCTACTGATTGTTGATGACTATAGTAGATACATGTGGATTGCACTGTTGAAATCCAAAGATATGGCATTTCAAGCATTCAAGGAGATCAAGGTGGCGGCTGAAGTAGAAACAAATACAAAGTTGAAAGCGTTCCGCACTGACCGGGGAGGTGAATTCAAGTCAAATGAATTCATTGCCTATTGCAAGCAGATGGGCATCAAAAGATACTTGACTGCCCCTTATACTCCTCAGCAAAATGGGGTGGTCGAGCGAAGGAACCAGACAGTTGTTGCCATGGCAAGCAGCATGATGAAGAGTATGAAAATGCCTGCAAAATTTTGGGGAGAAGCTGTAATGACCGCGGTGTATATACTGAACCGTGCGCCAACTAAAAGTGTGATTGGGATGACGCCGTACGAAGCATGGCACAAGCGAAAGCCGACAGTACATCATATGCACACGTTTGGATGTGTGGTGCATGTGAAAGAAGTAAATGGCCACATCAGAAAATTCGAAGCCCGCAGCTGTCCGATGGTATTCATTGGATATGAGAGCGGTTTCTCAGGCATACCGTGTGTATGATCCCTCCACCAGAAAGGTAACTATAACACGTGATATTATATTTGAGGAGGAGAAGGCGTGGGACTGGGGTATGATGCAAGATGCAGAGAAAATTCCAACAGATGATGTGTTTCATGTAAACTATGAACAAGCTATATCTGTAGGCAGCAATGAGAGCATCGGTGAACATGAACTACAGCAGACACCGCCCACTCCAACACACAGTGTAGTACAAGAGGAGGAAGGTGAATCAGAGGGAGAAACAACACCGGAGTCATCCTCAGCACATGGCATAATTGAAGAACCAACTTCATCATGGGAAGCCCCGGTAAGAATGCGAAATCTGCATGAAATTTACGATGTGACCGAACCAATGCAACTTGAATATTCTGGCCTTTGCTTGCTGGGCACAGAAGAGCCAACAAGCTTCCTGGATGCTGACAAAGAGGAAAGTTGGAGGTGCGCCATGCAGGAAGAGATCGACTCTATCCGCAACAATCAAACATGGAGTTTAGAAGATCCTCCTGTTGGCCAGCGAGTCATAGGACTCAAATGGATATATAAAGTGAAGAAGGATCCTGATGGAAAGGTGTTGAAACACAAAGCACGCTTAGTAGCAAAGGGGTATGTGCAAAAACAAGGTATCGATTTTGAAGAAGTGTTCGCACCGGTCGCAAGAATTGAAACAGTGAGATTACTCATTGCACTAGCAGCTCAAGAAGGATGGCGGCTACATCACATGGATGTTAAGTCGGCGTTTTTGAATGGAGAATTAGAAGAAGAAGTATATGTAAAACAGCCGCCTGGTTTGAGGAGAAGGGAAGTGAACATAAGGTATTGAAGTTGCACAAAGCCTTGTACGGTTTAAAACAGGCTCCAAGAGCTTGGAACTCGAAATTAGACAGCACAATGTTGTCACTGGGTTTTGAGAGAAGCCCATTTGAGCATGTTGTATACAAAAAGGGCAAAGGGGAGAATTGTCTCCTTGTTGGTGTGTACGTGGATGATTTGGTTATTACAGGAGGTAATGAGGAGGAAGTTGGAAAATTCAAGCAGCAGATGAAGGAGATTTTTAAGATGAGTGATCTAGGCCTATTGAGTTACTATCTTGGCATAGAAGTTCATCAATTGCCAAATGGTATCTCATTTTGCCAAGAGGCATTTGCAAAAAGGATTCTTCAAGAATGTGGTATGGCAGATTGCAATCCAACTCAAGCCCCGATGGAAGCAAGGCTAAAATTGAGTAAGAAAAGCCCTTCACCACCAGTGAATCAAACCACGTACAGAAGCATTGTGGGTAGCTTGCGATATCTCACAAACACTAGGCCAGATCTAGCCTATTCAGTTGGCATTGTGAGCAGATACATGGAGTCACCAAAAACCGAACATATGGCTGCTGTAAAATAGATACTGAGGTATGTTAAAGGAACGCTTGGTATGGGCTGTCACTATGAGAGAAGAAAAGCAGGAGTGAAACTGTGTTTGGTGGGTTACAGTGATAGTGACATGGCCGGCGATGTAGATGATTGTAAAAGTACAACTGGAGTTGTTTTTTTCTTGGGCTCTAATCTGATCAGCTGGTCGTCAAGGAAGCAAATGGTGGTTGCACTATCCTCATGTGAAGTAGAGTATATAGCAACAGCATCTGCGGCGTGTCAGGGAGTTTGGTTAGGATCTCTTCTTGCGGATCTCTTGAACCAAAACCCTGACAAGGTGATGATCAACATCGACAACAAGTCCACTATTTCTCTGTGTAAGAATCCAGTACACCATGACAGAAGTAAACATATCGATACACGTTTTCATTACATAAGGGAATGTGTAGAAGAAGGGAAGATTATGGTCGAGCACGTTGGGATGAATGATCAGCTTGCGGACATTCTAACTAAGCCTTTGGGAAGATTAAAGTTTATTGAAATGAGGGAAAGGATTGGACTGCGTATTGTGAAGAAGACACAACAAGCTTAGGGAAGTGAATGTTAGTTTTAAGCTAGTTGTGTCAAGTTAATTTTATTGTTTTATTTCTGAGTTATATTTTTGTAGCACCAATTATGGTGGAAAATTAGTTTTAGTAAGCAATTTTCTGTTTTGGTAGTTATGGATATGGCGTGGAAGAAAATGGAAAACCACAACATATTTGTAAACTATTTTTAGGTAAGTTTTAATTTGCTGTAATAGTGAGATGCTAATAAAAGGAAAGAAAACCCAGAAAATGGTGCAGCAGTTTTTCGCACCACAAAAATTTCTCTGTTCTTTGTTTTGTGTTTACTGGTATTTGTTCTGAAACCAGCGTGGTGTGTTCTGATCTGGGTCTGATATTTCTAACATACACTACTACAAAAAAAGAGATTATACACGGACAATAAAGGAGGAGCTACACGGATTTCCTACCGTGTTTAAATCGAGGGTGTACGATTAGTTCAATAACAACACACGGACTTTTGCCCGTGTGCAATTTTAAAGATTCTACACGTATAACTTCACAAACAGCCGTGTACAAAGACCAGAATGTGTCGCTCTCCATTTTACCGAGCTACACGGATATTACCTAAAAAACCGTGTACGATTCTTTTTGTACACGGACATTTAGTTAAATGTCCGTGTAGCTCTCCTCTTTCTACACGGACATTTAACTAAATGTCCGTGTAGCTCTTTTTTTTTCTACACGGACTTTAGTTAAATGTCTGTGTAGAAAGAACATTTTTTTTTTTTTTGTATTTTTTTTTTTCGGCTAGCCTCCAGTTTTGCTAGCCAGTTTTGTTACAGAACTATTTCAGATTTTCTAGATTTTCCATATTTTCCATATTTCATATAACAAGAAATCCATATTTTCCAGATTAGCAATAAATCCATATTTTCCAGATTAGCAAGAAATTCATATTTTTCAGATTAGCCAGAAATCCATATGCAATAAATTATACAATATTCATATACACCAAATTATACAAAATTATGGAAATCCATGTTGAGCATTGCAAAATTCCGTTACAAACCACCTTGCCCACACACACCTGATATCGTCGATCTGCTCCTTGGTGTAATGCGGTTCCTTTGGCACATTCTACAATTACAATTTGGTGAAATACAGTTGCAAAAATGCATAAAAGATACATAAAAGACCCTAAAAATGCTAAAATTATAAAGAAAGGTCCAAAAGTCCAGATCCGACGGTTGGATCGCGAATCTGAACCGAAAAATGGGCGAAACTGATCTTAGATCGTTTCGAATCCGGCTTTGGGTTGTGGAGTTCCTGTCAAAATTTCAGGCCGATCCGACGGACGGATCAAAAGTTACACCCCTTTTTCTGAAACATGCGCAGGCCCATATTGCATCACCTTACAAAATTGAGTGAATGTTTATAGCAATTTTATAATTTGATATAATTGAAAAAAAATTCAAACCAATTAAATTATTATTGCTTACTTGTTGACATAAGGGAAGATATCTTTGCACTTGTTAGCTGGGATATTTTCTTCGGGCTTACAAGAATCAACAATTATGCTCGTATTTAGGTAAGGCACAATGATTATCAGACACCAGTGCTTGCTGTGGGAGGATAAAAACTTCAAAGATGACAGATTCCAGCTGCTAGCCTTTAATTTGCGAAAATCAGATCTCAGTTCAAAACAGAGAGAGGGCGTATTAATTACTTGATCAAAACGGCGCTGGAAGGAGAAGTCTCTGGAAGAGAAGGGGCCCTTTTATATTGGATAAAACCCTACACGGCTTTTCTACACGGATTTATACTTAACAATCCGTGTAGCTCTGTCACAATTTATACACGGTTATTTATTAAAAAAAGCCGTGTAGCATTACCCTTTATACACGGATATTTGATAAGAAAACCGTGTAGCTCTCTAACTATTCTACACGGACATGTAACTAAAAACCGTGTAGCTCTCTTAATATTTGTACACGGTTATTTAATCAAATATCCGTGTAGCAATTCATACACGGATTTTTGTATAATATCCGTGTAACTCTCTCAATCTTTTCCACACGGTTTCTTTCCACACGGATTTTTGATCCCTAATAAACCGTGTAGCTCTCTCAAACAATTATACACTGATTTATAACTAAGTGTCCGTGTATAATTCCCCAATATTTTTTAGCCTTTCACAATTTCATATTTGACACACGGTTTTTATATAAAATTAGAAAAACCGTGTACAATGTGCAGTGTAGAATTAGCTTTTTTGTAGTAGTGATAGTGTATATGCCATATGTCATTAATTAGGATGTAATTAGATAACTATTTTGCATCACTAAGCGAAGTTCAATTTCAAATCAATTAATTTTCTGCTATTGTTGTTGTCCTAAAAGTTTATTTGCAGATAGTGACATTGAAAAATATCTGTATATGAAATATTTCTAATCAATTGATTTTATTTTACATGATTAAGCTTTTCTGACCATATTTTGCATAACTAAGCAAAGTTCAATTTCAAATCACTAAGCAACTTTTTTTGGTATTTTCTAGCTGTTATACTTGATTAGCAATAATTATTTCGTTTGCTGTTATTTCTCAAACAATTTATTTGCCGGGTAAGTCACCTCCGACTATCAAAGCTGATTTTTAGGTGTTTTAAGTAGAGTATATTGATAATACCACTGTACCTCCGGCCCATCCTCTTGACAATTAAAAAACCTTGCTTCATGTATTTCCTTATTTCATGTATATAGTTATTCTAAACCTTGAGATATTATGTTCTTCTTTCTTTATAAGCCTACAGTAATCTGTTGTTATTTATGTTGTAATTGAGTAGAAGTACATATTATAATATGAGAGGATGGTGTTCTTGAATTCATTAGTCTTTGGACATAATAACAGCTACTCAGTTGCCAGCGCAAGGTTGGGGTTTTAATAGCTGTTCAGAGCACTGAGATTGTGTAATTTGTTTTTGTTAATTAATATACCACTTGGCAGCTGCTGGTAGGCTTTCAAAAAAAAATATCTTCTCTTTTCCTGTTATATATATTCAACATGGTAGATTATTTAATAGTGAAAAATTCAAGTATTGTTTGTCACATTCTCCTTGACAAGTTTAGAAGAATCACAATTTATTGCTATTAAGTTTTTGAGATCCTTGGTGATGAACAGTATATATAAGTCATAATTTACTGAGCAAAGAACTGCAATGTACAGTATTCCACTTTCCACATCGTATCTAAAAATATGTACGGTGAACCAACATTGATAATTGTTTGCATGAATTAACATAGGAATTTGTTTGTGACAGTTGATGTGTTGCAACCTGGATCAACAACAATAATTCGCAATGCGAAAATTGACATGTTTAAGGGCTCCATGAGGCTAGCAATTGACAAGTGGGGCCATGTGGAGGCAGCAGAAGCAGCTAATTTTACAGTTAAAGAAAATAATAATTTGTCGCTTGTGGAGTATGAGTTGGTGCATGTAGCCGAGTAAATTTTATAACAAAAGTAAATTAGCTAATAATTTTGTTGGTCTACATAAAAGTAAAAGTTATGGGTATTGAAATTTTATGATTTATCTTTTGCCTGTGTTCTAGTGGCAGATATCTGAAAACTGTTGGTGGTTTTTGTTAACTAAAGTTATATAGTTGTAAGTTGTATGTGACTAGATGTGAAATCTAACTAAATCAAGTTGATGCCTTTGCTCTGGCTTTTATCATCAATTTATTGCGTTTAGTAAATTGAAAGTTAAGCATCGTGACATGCTAATGGTATCTGTTAATTATTTCTGGCAGTTTCAGAATTTTGTCCGACTGAAATAATGATATTTTCACTTATGCTGTTGTTTTCAGTTTTACCAACAGTCAACAAACCAAAAAATAGATTTCAATATGGTTAATACAAGAGGGGTTGTGCTTGCAACAGAAGCAAATGCAAGAACTGAATTAACAGATAATTAAAATGCAAGCAATTAATGAATAGATATATAATTAAATATTATTATAAATTTAAATTGCCCTCTTACATGTTATCCTAATACAAAATAACGATAATTTAAGCTACTCCGTACCTGATACAGGTATCATCACATCATCCGAAAAAACAAAGCAGTAGAAAATAGAATTAAATAAAACAAATTATCCTAACAAAATAGAAAGGAAATTAAACTAGAAGCAACAAGGGAGAAATACAAAAAGGAGATTAACATAAAGAAATGTTTGATGCTGTCATATGATGATGGTGGCATTAGCTATCAGCTGCAAATCAACACAAAATTATTTTGGGGCCTCCAAGCTATCAACATATCAACAAAAACAAACACGTCCGATCTTCTACTCAGTATCTAACTTCAAATCTGGCAGGCTATAAATTATACATCGTCATTGCCACCTATTGAAATAAGAAACAAGAAGCAAGAAAGAAAAACTTAGCTGAAAATGCACAATTTTTATCAGCCAATATACATAAAGGGAAAACAAAAATGAACAAATAACATGACTGACATTCAATGAAATTAAATTTTTACAACTCGGACACATTTGACAATTTTCAAGGGGTATTATTGACTTCCAATGTTTTCTAAAAAGAAAAGGAACTTGGGTACAATAAACGAAAATTGTACTACTATAACTAGTTAAATGTTTCAGAAAGACATTTTACTTGGTACCTCGAGCATGTTATAAAATTTACTGTGGCCTAAGAGCCTTAGGTACAAAGAAGATTGTGCAAAATCTTCATATAAGGTACATAAAAGATTTACCACAATATCATTGATAATGTTATTTTTGTATTTACCACAACATATCAATATAAGTAAAATTTCATTTCTATAAGAATATCTTTGTTACTACATTACAGGACAAATGAAATCTTCATTTCTGAAAAAAAAATAGGTTTCATAATTGAAACTCAACACATCATATGTGACATGCACCATCCATAATTTATTATATAGAAAACAATGAGAATTACTGCCTGTGTTACAGACCAAATAACTTCAGGTTCTTAATAGTCTGTATTTCATAGAATAAATTATCATCAAAGTTATAAAATGAAGTTATTTGCAGAGTATCCTATCCCAATAATTCATAAAAATAACAATAAATAAACAAATAAGTGAACAAAATACTCACCATAATCTCGGGTCATTGGGTTTATCAAGAAACGACCGTGCCTTGATAAGATCAACTGCAGCTGCCTTTTTACCTAAAAATCTGCTCAAAGAAAACAAAAACGAAGTCATAATCCCCTTTAATTGCATGAGGGGAAGAATTAGTGATGATTTCAAAATAAGAAATTGCGATAATTAATATACCTATAACAATCGATTAAATTATCCCATAGCTCAAGATCTTCTAGTATTGTCAATGCCTCGCTTATTTTTTTTTTTTTTTTTTTTTGATAAAAGGCATTCAAGATGCCCATTTCATTTCCATGAAATTGGATAGTTAACTTACAAACAACAGATCAGAGATCTGAGAGCAAGTAGTAAACCCTAAAGTGCTCGAGCACCAAACAAAACACAAACGCACGGCGTTTGACATGCCACCAAAACACAGTAATATTAAAATACCAACAAAAAACTAAACCACAATTCAGCCATCTTTGGTATAGTAACGATTCTAAGTTGTATTCTAAACAAAACTTAAGGTGCAGCTTCATGTGGAATGATCTTCCTCCATCTGCTGGGGCATCAGGCCTCCTGGAGCAGCACCTGGAGCTTGGTAGACCACCACTTGGTGATCCGCGGGGTCCCAGATCCTTAAGGGGATGGCATTGAGATCCACCGGCAGCCAAGCTATGGCTGCCTCTTTGAATTTTTTAGCCATATTACCTGTCCAGTATTCGATAACAGAGATTATTAGCATAATAAGAGAACGAACCGTTTTGCTTGTCCCATTTTGAAAACATAGGTCGTTCCTATGCTTCCAAATAGTCCAACAAACGGCACTATATACAATTAAAAACCCTATTTTGTTCACGTTTTCAAGTGTACAAGCAAACCGAAAAATATCTTGACACGAAGACCAATTATGCAAATAAAGGTGACTAGAACCTAACCAAAACCATACTCTTTGAGCTTGTGTACACTTAAGAAATAGATGGTTGGTAGATTCTTTTTTGGTACATAAATGACACTTCACTCGACCCGACCAGCCTCTTTTCCGTAAGTTCAGTTTTGTCAAAATACGATTATGAAGAAGTAGCCAAAGGAAAATCCTGATTTTTGGGGGAATTGGTAAGTCCCATAAAATGTCATACGTATTGTCTTTTACCCCTCTAAAGTTCAGAATTTGATAGATAGACTTAACCGTAAACTGGCCTAAAGTATTCCATCTCCAAGCTATCTTATCCAACCCATGGGTGAAACTATAGGAGCTAATGAGGTACAGTAATTCCTGCCATTCCTGAGCTAAAATACCATGAAGTTGGCGTCTAAATTTAATGGCATGCCCTTGAGAAAGAGCCACTGCAGCTATGGTTATGTTTGGAGTGGAGCATATACTATATAATTGTGGGAATCTAGTGGCTAAGGAACAATTACCATACCAAATTACATGCCAAAATTCTAATATAGATTGACTACTAGGATTATAAGCTACACTCATAGTACCTAATGAATTTAATTGCATAATGCTATCCCAAAAAGAGGAGTAAGGAAGTGGATTATCGAGGTAATATTTGGCCCTAACAACTGTTTTCCATAGGGCTGTATATTGACTATTCTGAAATTTCCACCACCATTTTAAAAGTAAAGAGATATTCATGTCATGTAAGTCTAAGACCCCTAAGCCTCCATTACATCGAGCCATACAAGTCACGGACCAATTAACTAAAGTGTATTTTTTCCGAGAAGTAGTGCCTTGCCATAAGAATCTATTTCGAATTGAATTTAATTGTTTAAGGATTGTTTTAGGAGCTTTGTATAATGAAAGCGTATATAAAGGAATGGTAGACAAAACGGAGTTGAGTAAGGTGAGCCTTCCTCCTAAAGATAACAATTGTCCTTTCCAATTTGGTAAGCGTTTTCTGATTTTGTCAATTAAAAACTGCCAATCAAGAACATTGATTCTACTATCTTTTAGCGGTAATCCTAGGTATTGAAACGGAAATGAACCTAATTTGCATTGAAAGGTACTAGCATAGTTGTTGCCCTCTACATTGATGGGGTAAAGTTCAGTTTTGTTAAGATTCATTTTGATACCCGAAAGAGCTTCGAAACTAAACAATCCCCACCAAGCTGATGCCACATTTTCAGGTGTAGCTTTGAGAAATAGGATGGTATCATCAGCATAATGACAATTAGTGATAGCCTTACCCGCTAAACAAGGAGGGCCTAAACCTACAATGCTATTTGCTTGTCTACCTTTATGAAAAATCTTACAAAGTGTGTCGGCTGCTAATATATAAAGGAAAGGAGACAAGGGGTCTCCTTGTCGCACTCCTCTTTTACAATAAAAATATGATGTTAATTCGCCATTAAAGTTGAGGCATGATTGGGAACTATATAACCAATCCTTAATCCATCTACCCCACTTATCACCAAAACCCCTACTTTGTAGAATTTCTAAGATATACTCCCAATGTATCTTATCGTAAGCTTTCTCAAAATCTATTTTAATAACTACCCCAGCCTCTTGTTTACACTTACAATGATGAATTAATTCTTGACTTAGAATGACATTATCTAAAATATATCTATTCTTAAGGAATGCAGATTGGCTAGGATCAATGATTTGGGTCATTAAAGTCTCTAATCTATTGGTTAATATCTTTGAAATAATCTTAAAGCTACAATTAACTAGACTAATTGGTCGAAATTTGCTAATGACATTAGCATCATTTTCCTTAGGTATAAGGCAAATGATTGACTTATTAATGTAATGCAAGTCTAAGGAGTGATTATAAAAGTGAGAGCATAGAAGCATCAGATCATGTTTAACCACATCCCAAAATGTTTGATAGAACAAAAATGAGAAACCATCTGGTCCAGGGGCACCTTGGTTCGAAGAAGCAAAAACAGCCTCTTTGATTTCAAGTTCTAGAATAGGTTTTTCAAGATTAATTCTATCTAGATCTAGGACTTTATCAGTTAAAAATGCCTCGCTTATTAATCCACAACTTATTAATAGTTCGCTGTATTCCCTGAAAACCAAAATAGAGCAGAATAAATAAGAAAATGATATTTGCAAGAACGATGAATTAAAGAACTACAAAAGTAGAAGAAAAATAAATATTTCACTTCCTCAATGCAGGTATAGTTGGCAAATAGACACCAAAAGCCAAGTGAATCCTTTCTGATGCTTCGGGAAGGGGTTTCTCAATGAGTTCAACCTAGAAAATAAATTTTCTAGCATAAATGATATGAGAAGATAAGAAGAAATAAGATTGAAAATGCCAAAAATATTATGTTGCAATATAGCAGAACTTAATTTTGAGATAATAATAACTGAGTGGAGCCTAATCCGGCTTGTACAGGAACAACCATGTAAGAAAAAGAAACCCTTACTAAATTCTCCATCATTAGTAGTGCCCACTGCTTTGTGCGGCCACGATCTGACTCCCATCTGACGCGTAAAAGATCACACCAGCATCTCACCTAAAAGAGTATTTAATTCGATTAAGCCTTGTAATGAAATAAATTAAAGATAAATGCATCAAGAAGACTTCTGTAAGTTAAAGATGTAGTATCGTGTAGTAAGAAATCTTTTGAGAATCAATCAACTCTATATATGGAGTTTTATCCCATCCTACAATAAGAGAATTGCAACTGTTACTGTAACCTGCTCATAAAAAAAATTATGCTGAAGTAAATACTTGATCAAATAAGGACTTGCCTTTTCATGATTCATTATAATATTATGTCATCATTATGCTTGTAACCTTCAAACTAAGTTTAGATGCTATGAGGTAACCTGCACAGATCCTATGTATTATCAGAACCCTAATAACTCATAAACTAGTACATATTCAAATAAATACAATTGTAGATGTATCCCACAGAATAATACTTTTAGTGTGTTCTCATTCTCTTACTTTTTGCATCAACGTTACTAAACGGGTTGTTCGTTCATAACCTAAACCCCTATTTCCTTCCTAAAAAAACCCAGCTTCACATTTAGAAATGAAATCTAAATGACACTTCCCAACAGAAAGGTTCAAAAATTGAATCCATACTGTAATATCTCTTTGGGACATTTTATCAAGCAACTTCCGTGCACGGTTAGAGACTCCTAAATTGTACAGGCGCAGTACCAAATACGGGTCACAGTATTTGAGGAAAGAAAGAAAAAAAAGTCACCATAATCTATCAAGGTGATACACTTGTGGCCTAGATGCAAAGCACCTAAAGAAACTAGCACAGGAGGGCAGAGGTATTACCATGGTTAAAGAGAGCCTTGTCTGTCTTCTTCATTCTTGCATTTCAGAGAAGAGGTTGAGAGTTTGTTTAAAAAACGTGTACGAAACTCAGCCGTCAAAAGCTACTGCTAGAAGCAAGAATATCTCTCAGTGACATTTTCTGATGTGCCAGAGAGTTCTATTATATTAGTTAACGTCACTGGATTTGCTTTAGTTATTACATTGAAAACTATTGTTAATTTCACAGCACACAAGAGAAATCAGTCCTTAAGGCTTAACGGGTTGCAAACCCGCAAAGAGTAAGAAACAAAATAAGAGAGAAGGAATACTGTGATTCGCAAGCCTCGATGGAAAATCGTGCTTTTCCTGCCTCGTCAGTGATAGTCAGCTTCTAGCGTCGTGCACAGCCAACAGAGGCGCGGAGCCGTGGAGGGAGGAGAGGCTCCACTAGAGGCTTGCTGGGAGTGGAAGAAATCGCGTATACGGTAGCCTTGGGGAGGAAATCGCGTCTGGATGCTCAGGATAGGGAGAGAGACGTCGTGGGGGTCTCCTCTGGGGCGCTCGACAATGGTGAACGAGGCGGAGGCGACAAGGATGAGAGAGAAGCGGAGGAGAGGAGCGAGACGGAGACGGGGGTAAGAAAATAAGAAAGAGATGATTCTTCTGTTTAATTTAACGCCAGATGCGATCACGAGGGTTAAATAGACTATCTAATCTGTACCGTTCAATAGATAAAATCAACGATTATAATTTAGTTTGATTTTGCTGTACTATAGTCAAAATCAATTTACTGCACTATAGACAAACCCAAATTATAATTATGAGGTCAATTTCATGAAGAAATAAACAAGTTTCGGAGTAGCTTGTGAGAAGTAATACTAGTACTTTGACATAAACTCCAATGGCATCGAGGTACACCCCAGAGTGTCCATGGAAACTTATGATTTTACCGTCAAAAGCAGAGAGTTCGAAAGGAGTCCCTTCTTCCTTGCCGTACGATCCCTAACTATCGTAATTGGTTATCAGTTGTAGCGACCTCACAATAAATATGCCAACATAGCCTTAATGAACTCGTTGTTGTTGTACCGTAAAAAAGTTGAGATAAAATTTACCAAGAAGTTGGAGAATGTAAAGGGTGCACAAACTTGGGAACCTTTAACATTGGGTTTAGTTAAAAGAAAAGAAGAAAAAGAAAAATGGATGTGTCCCTTGTTAATAAAATGGAGGGAATTGAGTCAATCCATTTTTACATTAGGGATAGTGCTCACGGTTTGTGATTCGCAAATGAAATAAAATTAAGAATGGACCAACCTGGGCCGACTAAATTGATTGATTTGAATTATATAATGGTTTAAGATCAAAAGATAATGGGCTCGGGTAAATAAAAGGAGTTGGGCCTCATCGAAATCAAGGAGAGCATATCGGGCCTAAGGCAAAAATTTGAGTCGACCAAATGAAGAAGACTTGAGAGTAGGTCCGATGGGCATCGGACCTACCTCGGTTTGACGGGTTTAATCACCATCGATTTTCTTTTAGATTCGTGCAAAATGCTTTAAACCCCGTGCGTGTATGTTTTAAGTTTCGTGCGCACAAATTACTCCGTTCTCCTACGGTAGATCTGCCCATCGGAACCAAACTAGGTCCGATGGGCATCGGAACCAATCTAGGTCCGATGGGCATCGGACCTACACCCATCCCAATGAAGAAACGGATGGAAAAAAAACAACAGCTCCCACCTTATTCCGCACCCCTCGTTACCTATACCTGGTCTATGAAAGACCTTTAATCAATCTTTGCATGGTTCACCAAACAACGAGTCCACATGATCCGAAAGGATCTTTCTCTCCCAACAGCTCAACGCAAAGTCGCAAAGCAACAAAAAAGCAACAAAAGTGCTCTTACTTGGAGCTTGAATTCGATTTTCTTTTTATCTACTATTCCTCTGCCTTTTTTTTATTTTTTATTATTTCTCTTCTTTTGATTGATCTTTAATTCCTTTCGCTTCTTTTATGTTCTTTTTGTGAATAATAAACAAGGACTTAGGTTCTGGTCTTCTTGTGATCAGGGATCTAAGTTCCTTAATTAGAATAATAAACTCTTTCCTGTCATAACTAATATGATAGTGAAAGATGATCCCTTGCAAATACAGATAAGAAAAAAACACAACTCCAATAGTTGATATCATTCTCTAAATAAAAATACATATATCATCTTTACCTTTTTTCATTTTGCTGTCACGTTTGACTATTTTGTTTCTTTTCATCCCCTTTCCTTCTTTCTTTTCTTTTCTGTTGCAAGAGGGACTAAAACACATAAAACACCATAATTAAACAAATTAAAAGTGACAGTTTTATGTTGTAGAGAAGCATAAAAAGAAATGATGTAAGAAGTTAATGTTTACTACTATCCTTCTATTAATCAATATCTTTCTATGCTTTTCACAATATAAAATTAACTAAAATATGGACTTCATAATGGTATGCTAATAAGAAAAGTAAAAAGGATGATTTGCTGAGGATTGATGTTTAACTACTATCTCCTCATACCAATTGGAATTTTTATTATTCTTCTTAGCATATTATACTCTTTTGAGGGGCCTAATTACATAATTGTCTAAATGTAGATCTTGATATTTTGTAAAACACAAAAACTGATATACGTCTAAATGTAGATCAAATGTGTATATATGTCAAGACTAGAGTTCTGGAGTAGTATTGTTAGAGTGATCATTTATAAGTATTGTTAGGGTGTACCGGTACCACAGGTGGTTTCAGACTAAAATGTAGGTACTCTAGTGCCATGGCAGTTTGGAGAGCTATGCCAAGTTGCCAACTCGAATGTACCAGGATAGCCCATGGCTGGTACAGCGAGACCCATGCAGGTGCTTGGCTAAGGTACCATTCGGTACATAGTCATACACGAGCAACAGCCCACGTGGGTTGATACAGTATCCATGTAAACGTACTAGATTTGGGTGCCTAAGAGATGAAAGAATTAGTATCTCATTGTAGAAGGATTTTGTTGTGGTGGTGGCTAAAGCGGCTTCCGGCTGGTACTGGTGTAGCTGTTTCACAGCTGCAAAACTGCCGTCGCATAACTCTGCTAGGTATACGGACCCGAACCGGCCATCCCCAATTTTGCGAATTGTATCAATGTCCAATGTGGCAACCTTCAGTTGGTCGTATGTAAAGACCGGGGACTGGAGGTGACGGCCCCGAAGAAAAGCTGACACAGGCTCCACACCAAATGCCACACGGAAGCTACACCCACGCCGGCTATGGCGGATTAAAGCTGCGGCGCAGAGGTAGAGAAGTAGGAGGACTATGAAACATGCCGCTGCGAAGAGGATTGTGGTGAGTAAGAGGAAGTGTCCCTTCTGCGTGGCATGTGCGCAGGGCCGGTCCTGAAGATTTTGGAGCCCGGAGTAGGAGAAAAATTTAGGCCCTTTATATATACAAATTTTTTATGAGACCGGCTAATTCGTTGCACAAGTACTTCAATACCATATGCTTATAAGTCATTTTTACATTTTCAAAATTCAAATAGTCGATCCGAACCGTTCAATATGATATCCATATTAAAACGTGCTTGGAGACCAAATTTTACATTTTTTGGAAATTTTTTACTATTTTTTAAGATAGGTAGAAAATTCATTGATTCAAAAGATTATGGACCATAAAAAACAATGATTTTCTACCTACCTTCAAAAATAGTAAAAAAATTCAAAAAAATGTAAAATTTAGTCTCCAAGCACGTTTTAATATGGATATCATGTTGAATGGTTTGGATCAACTATTTGGACTTTTAAAATGCAAAAACAACTTATAAACATATGGTGTTGAAGTACTTATGGAAGCCTATTAGCCGGTCGCATTTATGATTGATATATATGTCAATAAATCATACCTATTTATAGAAAAGTTTGGACCATTTATATATTCAAAATTTGGACCCTAATATTTTATTTATTTTTAATATATATAGATTAATATTTTTTTAATATATATATATACACAAACTAATTATTTTTTTTGGGCCCCTTGGATCTTGGGGCCCGGGGCGGTCGCCCTGGGTGCCCTGCACCAGGGCCGGCTATGCATGTGCGGTGGCGATTGTGTGGCTTTCCATGGGGCCGGCGAGGGAAGAACTGGAGGAGAAGCAAATTAACGGTTTGGATGGGAGGGAAGTGTTGTACCCGCAAGTGCCAGTGCATGACTTACAGTTGATGTAGTACGGGTCAGATGATGGGTCCCATTGTACCCGAATCCCTGCCTGGAGGAATCCCAATATGGAACTTGGTACGTCTGTGGCACAGGGAATGTGAGTCAAATTACCGGAAGTTGAGTTGTGGGAAGAGTTCTTGCAGGAGGTGATGAAGTGGTGCGGTTGGGATGAGAGGCGGTGCTGGAAGCTGGTGAGGCCACAGGTCGAAGAGGAATTGAGAACTGGAGAGTGGCAAAACTGGAGAAGGAAATGGAGAGGAGAAGTGGGGAGGGTGAAAGGAGGAGGGAGGTGGAAGTCTGGTCGAGGAGGAGAAAAGTAGATGGTGGAGTGGGGCAGCGAACAGTTGATGTGTTGAAGAAGGGAATGGGGGTGGATCACTGGATCTATCTGTTGCAGCGCAAATGGAGAAGTGGGAAAAGGAAGCACCAAAGTAAGAATGTCCTCCCTCACAATTTTTAAGAACAATTGCTACGATGACAAGTGCTGACAACAATCCTCTAGCTTTTTTTTAATTATAGACCTCTAGCCTAAATACTAATTACATGTGGTTCTCCCACCATTCTATTTTGTTGTTTTTTATTTATTTTGTTTGGTAATAATTTACCTATATAATTTATAATTACAAAATAAAAGTCGGCCACTTCTTCTTCACTGAACTTTACAAAATAAAAAAAATGGCATCTATTACTGAAGCTGCAAATGGCTTAATTGTACCATGTATACTCATTGATTTGCAGTTACTTTCAACCATATGTGCATATTGGTCCTTTAAATAAAGCGGGATCTAATACCATCGCTCCTTTATATAAAGCGGCTTCCATCCATGTGTTGAAAGACACACACGTAAAAGATAAAAAAGGAAAATTATATCTATTGAGAGGAAGGGAGGGAGCGCCAGAAAGAGAACTTGTATTGTTTATATCACTTTTTCCCTGCCCTTCCACTTGCTTCGATTTAACAAATAGATTCTCTCTCTTCTTACTAAAACAAAAATATTGTTTCTCTTACTTATTTTTTTTTTATGCTTTGCTCAAAGGTGCGGCCAATGAGGCATTGAATTAGTGAAAAGTGGAAAGTATTCCACCAAAATCGGATATGTTCTTATGTTGCAGTAATTATTATGCTTTTCCTACATGCATTGTCCGCACTTTAACTAGCACCTTTCTTTTTCCCTGTCAAATAAAGAAATGCATTGTCCGCACTTTTTAAATAAGTATTTTAAATTCAGACTTTTTAAATAAGTATTTTAAATTCAGACTTTTTAAATGAGTATTTTAAATTTATAAAAAGTTTAAATTAGGTTGGTGGTATGTATTTTAAATTTATAAAAAGTTTAAATTCAGACTGACGCCACAAATTTATTATATCCTTACCACAGTCTTATCTATTTGGTCTCCTAACCTTGATTTAACTCGTTGGTTCACTTTCTATTTTCCTTTTTCCCAAAATTAAATGATTTTTTTAAAGCTCAATATATCTCTGATTTGGCAAAAATATATGGAGCTGGCATATCCACATATACAGCCACAATTCTGTCGCCAAAGAGGTTATATATCTAAAAGAAATCTTAAAAATAAATGTATTAATATTAATTTATCAAATGAATTATATTTTTTCGTTAATTTTTACCACTAGAATATTGAAACTCTCAATTGTTGCTCTAACAATATTCTAGATGGTGTAGCAATAATTTGAGTACTTCAGTTGTATATATAATCTAATGGCATAAAAAATCGATCATATTTATTAAATATCAATTACATTGTGCAGCTGTACAGTACTATAGACCCCAATATGTAAACTCAGTGTATATTTTAGTTTTCATTCCCTTCAAGGAAACCCCAATAAGAAATAGCAGCAGCTGCATATATTTGCTCTAAGAATAAATATATTCTTTCTTGCTTTCTTTCTTTCCTTTTTTTATGCTTTGCTCAAAGGTGCGGCAAATGGGGCTTTGAATTATTGGCAATTAGATATATTCTTGGCTTGCACAGGTTATTGTCTCCTTTCCCTATCTGCACTGTGCACACTTTCACGAGTATCTTTCTTTTTTCATGTCAAGGAAAAAAATACAATTAATGTTAATAGGCACGCAACAAAGATTCGTCATAGGTTACAAAATTGAATTTTCTATAAAAAGAAAAAAAAAGGCTAATACTTGAAGTTTTGTCAGATTACCAAATTAAGAACGGAAATTTAAAAGGGAAATTATTTCAGTCAAATACAATTAGGGGTGTCAATGTATATGATACGGGTCGGACAGAGGCATTTTCTATGCTATTTTGACACATACTGCATTACCACTAAGATAACGGGTAACAAAATAATTGAATAATTGTAATTATCAAATAAATTGATAGCATATATAATTTAATAAAAAATATAAAAAATATATATTATATACATTATGTACTTAATACCACAAAACATAAAAAATTCAAATTTATTATTTCTATTTTTATTTTTTTGTCCCTTTACATTAAAAGATATAAATTATTAATTAAATAAAATGATAAAGTATAGTTTAAATCAATCTAATTATAAATTACTAAATAAAAAACTTTATAAAATGTTTGATAAATAATTTTATATCATCAGTACTAATTAAAAAATTATATGAAATGTAATTTAAATCAATCTAATCATAACAATGAAATTATAACGTTATATGTATAAATAAAAATATCATATTTAATTTTATATTTATTAATTATCTCATAGGGCAATGGGTACAAAAATACTCTTATCCAAAATATCACCTAATAAGCTAACGGAAAAAAATCCTATCCATATATATGGCTTTAATTACAGTGCGGATCAGATAAACTATTAAAAAGTATATCATTAACACCCTTACAATGTTTATTATTTTGAACAAACCTGAATCCAATTAAGACAGCGTGGTAAACTGGTCATCTTGTTGCTTCCCTTCACATTCGCTGATTTAAATCCCTATTATCACCAAAACATAAGAAAACAAATTTTCCACATAGGACTTCCGTTAAATATAGTTGATATATTTTGTTTTTATTGTATAGTAAGTCAAGTACTGTATTAAATAAAGGGAAATCTAATATCCGCACTTCTTTAAACACCAAAATGTTCAGTTACAATGAACATGTCCGCATATTGGTCCTTTAAAAAGGAGGATTCTATCCATGTGTGCGACCAAGGATTTCACATGGTGCCCATAGAAGTTGGAATATTAATTATTATGTGTGTCAGGGAAATCTAGTACCCGCACTACTTTACAAAAAGCATATTTTATTTAGTTTCTTTCTACGGATCCAAAATGGAATGGTTATGTCAACAATATGTACGGCTAATACGCTTCCTCTAGTATATCAACAATATGCTTATGGTCTCTAAAAACTATCGAATAGGCTTCAAATGACAAATCTAAACCGTTCAAACCAATCTCCTTACCGAGAGCTTTGTTTCCATATAAAAAATTTTAATTTTCGAATTTATTTACTATCAAGTCAAGCGGTTAAAATCCATATTATCACCCATACAATATTATTATTTTGATCAAACCTGGACCCAAATAAGACAGCGGGGTAAGCTTATTTTGTTCCTGCCCTTCACATTGGCTTTGATATATTTTGTTTTTATTATATAGTTAATTAGTCTCGTATATAAAATAAAGGGAAATCTAATACCAGCACTCCTTTATAAAAAGCAGGATTCCATCCATGTGGGCCCATAGAAGTTGGAATATTAATTATTATGTGTGTAAGAGGCTAGAGCATATTTTATAAAACGAAGGAATTTTTTCTTTTTTGATGGGAGAGAGAAAAGCATATGGTATTGTAAGGCTTGAGGGACATCAGTGATATACAAGTCAAGAAAAGCAGCAGCTTTTATGAGTAAAGCAGAAATAAAAGATTTAAGGCCTGCTATGTGCTCCTGTCTTAATTGCTTTGCTCCCATCTCCATCTCACATGATTTTTCTGGAATTCCCAAATCTGAACGACAAATAATTTTCTTCTGGGGCGATACTTTTAGCTAAAACCCAACAATACCAATATTTGATATAACATAACCGTACTTTCCTTTTTATTCATCATGGATTGAGGCCCTTAAAACATAATTCATCAATTACATTATATGTTCATCATGGTAATAAAATATGACGAGACATAAAAAATTTGAAATTAACAGCTAGTCGTTTCAATCCACTACTTAAATTGTATGAAATTTAATTATTTTGAATGCCAAATGGACAATCCAAGTCGATTAGTCAACTGTTTTTGGGTTCATCAATTGCATATCATTAAAGTTTTTGGTTTTAGACAATGCTAGTGCTGTTAAAATTGATTGATAAGGTCGATTAGTCAGTTATTATGTCTTGCTTGTTTTTCTGGACAATTATTTTTGCACTATGGAATTTCGATCAAATAAATATATTATAAAAATTTCAAAATTTAAATTATGAGGCTCACTAATTAAGAAGACTTGGTCAGTTTAACTTCAAAAATATATTATAAAAATTCAAATTTATTTAGTGCAAAGTCAACTGATATGTAAATGAGGGTTCATAAATTATTTTAATGAATTCATTTTCTATCATTTTTTATCACTTGACTTTATACCAAATAAATTAAAAAAAAATTCAAAATTTTGCATGTACACATCACTTATAAAGTGGATCGGTTTCAACAGTTTGGATTCGTCGTTTAAAGCCACATCGGTACATTTTGGATTTAAGCTCACCAAGTACGTACTCTTGGTGAGCCTAACACACAATAGTCTCTCTGTTACAAGTAGTTACTTTTGAACGTTTGTTTTTATTTAATTATATTTTAGGGGTATATTTATATGATTATGTTGTATACAGTAGACATTGAGAAAATAAAATTACTACGAACTTTAGCTTATTAAAAGAATGGCGAGCATAACCTCAAAATAATTGTATTATCTAATGAATTCAATTTTTTTAATATTGATTTAGTTGATGAGTCAAATTTTTGTGTTTGAAGTTTTGTATTAGATTTAAATGTCAAAATCATTAAAAATAAAAAAAATTTAATCATTGAAACAGAGGACAATCAACCACCTGTAAAAACAAAACAAAAATTGCTACATGTCCCATTATCATGTCATCGTTTTCTCTCCATAGCTTTTGAAAATGATTAAAACTTGCAACAATATTTTCCAGAAATTGGCCAACTTATAAGGAAGAACCCAAATTGGAATATCACCCTTTTAATAATTCTACAATTAATTCTTGAATGCTACATCTGACTAAAATTTGGAAATTGGACCACTAATTTATTCTCATTCCAAAACAGTGATTTAGGTGGATTGAAAAAAAAAGTAAATGTTTTAATTTAGTCTAAATATTTTTGTGTTGCTAGATTGATTAAAAAAAGGCATATTTATTGGGAATAAAACAAGGATTTCTATGACGGAGTTCAAATTAATTTCAAGCAAATTATAATTGCAACCAATTAGTATTTATTAGACCATAATCTCAATTAGTCTTTACAGAAAGGTTAAATACTACAACAACAACTAATCGTACCATATTTTACAAGAGATTGAAAAAAAAAGGAAAATAAATATAGAAAAGTTTCTATCAACCACACGTGTACGCACTCTCAGAAATTCCTTATAAAATTTGACTCAGCTGGTTGCTAACCACACCCAGTCTACGCACTCTCAGAAATATCGATTAATTTGTTTTCTAATCAATGGAAATACAACTAAACCATACTTCCCCTTTTTCTTCATCATTGGATACTCTTATAAAGCCAGCTTCATTAATCACATAACTAATCAAAATTTATTATTAGAGCAATTTTTATTTAGTAATACTAAAGGCTTCATGTATCTTTGTTGATCCATATACTTCAATTCTGTTTCGGAATTCTAAGTCCTTAAAGTATATGTTTTAGAAATTTTATTTTGACACACTTATTTATACGTACAGTATGTATTTTAAATTTATAAAAAGTTTAAATTTAGACTGACGCTACAAGTTTATTATATCCGTACCACAGGCTTATCTAATTTGGTCGACATAAGAAAACCTAGCTCTCCTAGCCTTGAATCACTTGTTTGTTCACTTTGTATTTTCCTTTTTCCCATAATTAAATAATTTTTTTAAGGCTCAATATCTCTCTAATTTGGCGGATATCCACATATACAGCCACAACTCTGTCACCAGAGAGGTTATATATCTAAAAAAAAGTTTATAAAATATTGGAACTCTCAATTGCTAATTTGTCAAATGAACTATATTTTTTCATTATTTTTACCACTAGAATATTGAAACTTTCAATTGTTGCTCTAACAATACTCTAGATGGTGCAGCAATAAAAAGGTAACTAAGAGAAGTTGGAATATTAATTATTATGTGTGTAAGGCTAGAGCATATTTTATAAAACGAAGGAATGCTTTCTTTTTTGATGGAGAGAGAAAAGCATATGGTATTGTAAGGCTTGAGGGACATCAGTGATATATACATGTCAAGAAAAGCAGCAGCTTTTATGAGTAGTACAGTAGAGGGAAAGTACCTATTTGCTAAGACAACATATGGTATTGAAACATCTAGATATTATTCCACCTATGCGAAATTTGAACACCTAAATTGAATGTGTATTTTCTCATCACATCACATCTAATAAAGCTTAACACGTAATCGAAGTAGATATCCTTGCAGGTGGAAATTAAACTGCATGTCATGATGGATCGATCTTGAATAAAAATAAATTGAAGAATCATTCTAGAAAATTGTTCCCGATAAAAGTTGACAACGATTTAAAAAAGAAACGACAGCACTTTAAAAAAATAAAAAAGCGCTCAATCGATCGACTAAAGAAAAGCACACGGGTGAGCTCCTATATCGACTTAGTTTACCTACAAATATAGACAATATTGACATATGTTACATGCTAATTGGAGACTGAAAGGAGATCAAACGAATTCCACCTGGCACTAGTTAATATAAATGAGGCCAAGGTTAATGCTGTTTAGCCCATTACTCGGACTCAAGTTTGTGCATGGTGCTTTATTAAAAGGCCCAGTATGCTTTAGCCTTACACAAAATCGTTACATTTTGCAGTGGAAAGTAATTAAATAAATAAAATATCCCTCTTTAATTATATAAAGAAACGTTGGTATTATGCCGCTGTATTAAAAGACTCAATATGCCCACATTTTAGAGTTTTTTTTACAGAAAAAAAGAAAGATGCTACTTAAAGTGCGCACAATGAATTGAGCTAGACAAGAACATAGGGAAATCATAATTAATAATCAGTGCAAGACAAGAACATATCCGATTTTGGTGGAATATAATTTCCACTTTCCACTAATTCAATGTCTCATGCGCCGCACATTTGAGCAGGTAAAAGAGAACTTGAACAAATGAATTGGCTTCAGACGGGAGCGCGTGAAAGTTAGCGATCCATGTACCAAAATCATGGCTTGAAATCATGGCTTGAAATAAGGATTTAGATATGAACCCTCATTTTCATATCAGTTGACTTTGTACTAAATAAATTCGATAAATTTTAAAAATTGCATGTACACACATTACTCAAGAATTAGATCGGTTTCAACAGTTTGATTAGTTGTTTAAAGTCATCAAACTAATATATTTTCAAGTTAAACTGAACAAGTCTTCTTAATTAGTGGGTCAATCAATTTTAACAGCACTAGCATTGTCGAACACCAAAAACTTTAATGATATGCAATTGATGAACCCGAAAACATTTGACTTATCGACTTGGATTGTCAATTTGGCATTCAAAATAATTAAATTTCATACAATTTAAGTCGTGGATTGAAACGACTGTTAATTGTAAATTTTTTATGTCTCGCCATATTTTATTACCATGATGAACATATAATGTAATTGATGAATTATGTTTTAAGGGCCTCAATCCAATGATGAATAAAAAGGAAAGTACGGTTATGTTATATCAAATATTGGTATAGTTGGGTTTTAGCTAAAAGTATCGCCCCAGAAGAAAATTATTCTCGGCCAGGTAGATTTATATATAGATGTGGCATCAAGGCTTAAACGAAGTCAGGATTCATGATGGGTTCATTTTCCATTTTTCTTCAATAACTTGTTGAATATGACAGGAGACGAGAAAATAATTAGTTGTTATTGTAGAATGCCAAAGACAATAAATACTTCAGCAATCTCTTGGGCAACTGTAGACTCACGGCTATATATCAAGGACCACGAATTGGATAGCAGAAGCAGCGCTCATGGTTTTCTGATAAGAGGAGGAATCAATTGAGTACCATATCGATAATTAAGGAGAAATCATGTGAGATGGAGATGAGAACAAAGCAAATAAGACTGGAGCAGGCCTTAAATTCTTTATTTCTGCTTTCGTCTTTCTTTGTAGGATCGTTTTGGAAAGAAAAAGATTTCGCATTCCGATGATGAACAATCTCTGACAGGTCACCGACACAACAAGACAAGAACACTTTGAATTTCTTTTCTTATATATTTTTTTGGAAATAGAACGCCTTGAATTGTTGATAATTTCATTAAAGTCTATTAATGTACTCTGGAGTTGAGCATCCAGTGACATTTCATATACGCTTTGCAAAACCTTATATCACACAAACACACTATAATATATAATTATACACTCATCCACGCACACTTTACATAAATAATTTTGCAAAGAGGATGAAAAAAAATAGGTTACTCTTAATAATGGAATCATGGGACAGTGTATGTATGTTTACAATGAGCATAACTAAAAGGGATGAACTGGAAATATGAAGATTAAATCAATCTAATTATAACAATGAAATTATATGTAGTTATATGTATAAATAAAATATCATATGTAATTTTATATTTATTAATTATCTCATAGGGCAATTGATACGGAAATACTCTTATCCAAAATATCACTAATAAGCTAACGAAAAAAAATCTTACCCAAAATGTGCAAAAATGTGCAGTTACAATAAATATGTCCGCATATTGGTCCTTTAACTAAAGGGAACTCTTATAAAAAGCAGGATTCTATCCATGTGTGCGTCCAAGTTTTTCACATGGTGCCTATAGAAGTTGGAATATTAATTATTATGTGTGTCAGGGAAATCTAGTACCCGCACTACTTTACAAAAAGCATATTTTATTTAGTTTCTTTCTACTCCAAAATGGAATGGTTATGTACAGCATGCCCCTATCTAACTAGAAGAACCCTGATGATGTCAAGTCTGTACATAGCAAAGAAAGGATGATGGACTCTATAGAAAAATTATGGAACAAACTTGACATCAGGGGGCAGGTGATAAGCATGTAATTACATTTCTGGTGGATCCAAACTACTTGAAAATTAGCACTTCACAGAGTTGTGTAGTAAGATTTAACACACTTGAAAGCTGGGATTTAAATAACTGGATGTAACAGCTAGCGCCAGATTGCAAAAGATAAAAATCATAGATTAGTTATTAGATTTACAGACTTGAAATTAACACTTTGTAGAGTTGTTAGCAAAGTTTACAAACTTGAAATGTTGGATTAAAATAATTAAATGTAGTAGCTAGCATCATATCTAAAAAGATATAAAATTTAGATTACTTGTTAGGTTTATAGACTTGAAATCGGTACTTTACAGAGTTGTGGAACAAAATTTACAAACTTGAAATCAAGTATGTAAAACTAGTTGATGAAGTCTATGTAAAACTAGTAGATAAAATATTTGTACCTAACAGCTAAAGTATGTAAACCTAGCAGATAAAGTTTGTAAACCTAGCAGATCAAGTATTTATACCTAACAGCTAAAGTCGAGTATATAAATAAGAAAAAACAACATAGAAAATAGAATCCAAAAGTACTTCAATATGGATCTCATTAGAAATAGAAAATTGAGTACAAGATGTTTGTAGTTTTAGATACGTAAAATTCGTCACAGATCGTCGAAAATATAAACGAGATTAAATGGAGGAAAAAAAAGAAAAATGAGTGGTGAGAGAAAAAAAGAAGGAATCATTTCTTTTTTGATTGGAGAGAGAAATAAAGCAAGTTAAAAGAAAGTGAGCTTGGGGGCAGATTAGGAAATTGTGTTTGTAGGGCAGTTAGCATAGAGGCAGAGATATATGCATAGAATGGGGGTCATATAATAATACAGGTAGTCGAAGCACCCCGTGATATATAAGTCAAGAATTTGCTAAAGTTACATCAGTCCTAACTCGTTGATATTCGTACTTGTTAGTGTATTGCAAACGGGCCGGTTCGGTCCGGTCTGGTCCGGTCCGGTTTACGATTCCGCACGGTCCACGGTCTGAGTCCGGTCCGGCTTTGAGGCTCGGTTCGGGGCAGTCCGGGTCCGAACCACGGGTGGTCCGGTCCGGTTCTGGACCTTTCAGTCCATTTCAATACACTACTACCTGTTATGAGTACTACAGCAAAGGGCAAGTACCTATTTGCTAAGACAACCTATGCAAAATTTGAAATTGAATGTGTATTTTCTCATGACGTCATATCTAATAAAGCTTAACACGTAATCGAAGTAAATATCCTTGCATGTGGCATTTAAACTGCATGTCGCCATGGAATCGTTCTTGAATAAAAATCAATCGAAGAATCCTTCTAGAAAATTGTTCCTGATAAAAGTCGACAACGATTTAAAAAAGAAACGACAGCACTTATACAAAAATAAAAAAGCACTCCATCGACTAAAGAAAAGCACACGGGTAAGCTCCTAGACTACTTAGTGTACCTACGAATATTGACAATATTGACACATGTTACATGCTAATTGGAGACTGAAAGGAGATCAAACGAATTCTACCTGGCACTAGTTAATATAAATGAGGCCAAGGGTTCATAAGTTTTCTAAGGTAATCATCATCTAGTTAGTCTATTATTTTTCTTTTTGGATGAACTCAAGGGTTCTTAATTAGATAGGTTAATGTTGTTTAGCCCATTACTCGGATTCAAGTTTGTGCATGCTGCTTAATTAAAAGGCCCAATATGCTTTAGCCTTACACAGAATCATTACACTTTGCTATGGAAAGTAATTAAACAAATAAAATATCCCTCTTTATATAGAGAAGCGTTGGTATTATGCCGCTATTAAAGGACCCAATATGCGCACAAGCAAGTTGATAGTAACTGCATATTTTAGAGTTTTTTTTACAGGGAAAAAGAAAGATGCTACTTAAAGTGCGCACAATGAATTGAGCAAGACAAGAACATAGGGAAAGCATAATAATCAGTGCAAGACAAGAACATATCCGATTTTGGTGGATATAATTTTCACTTTCCACTAATTCAATGTCTCATGCGCCGCACATTTGAGCAGGTAAAAGAGAACTTGAACAAATGAATTGGCTTCAGACGGGAGCGCGTGAAAGTTAGCGATCCATGTACCAAAATCATGGCTTGAAATCATGGCTTGAAATAAGGATTTAGATATGAACCCTCATTTTCATATCAGTTGACTTTGTACTAAATAAATTCGATAAATTTTAAAAATTGCATGTACACACATTACTCAAGAATTAGATCGGTTTCAACAGTTTGATTAGTTGTTTAAAGTTATCAAACTAATATATTTTGAAGTTAAACTGACCAAGTCTTCTTAATTAGTGAGTCAATCAATTTTAACAGCACTAGCATTGTCTAAAACCAAAAACTTTAATGATATGCAATTGATGAACCCAAAAACAGTTGACTAACCGACTTGGATTGTCAATTTGGCATTCAAAATAATTAAATTTCATACAATTTAAGTAGTGGATTGAAACGACTGTTAATTTCAAATTTTTTATGTCTCGTCATATTTTATTACCATGATTAACATATAATATAATTAATAAATTATGTCTTAAGGGCCTCAATCCAATGATGAATAAAAAGGAAATTACGGTTATGTTATATCAATATTGGTATGGTTGGGTTTTAGCTAAAAGTATCGCCCCAGAAGAAAATTATTTTCGGCCAGGAAGATTTATTGTAGAATGCCAAAGACAAGAAAATAATTAGTTGTTGAATATGATAGGAGACGAGAAAATAAATAGTTGTTATTGTAGAATGCCAAAGACAATAAATCCTTCACCGATGCAAATGCAGAGTCACAGGCTATATATCAAGGACCATTAATTGGATCACAGATGCAGCGCTCATGGTTTTCTGATAAAGAGGAGGAATCAATTGAGTACCATATCAATAAGGAGAAGGTTTAATTTTCTCATTCATATTTGGGAATTCATTGGGAATTCCGGAGAAATCATGTGAGATGGAGATGGGAACAAAGCAATTAAGACTGGAGCAGGCCTTAAATTCTTTATTTCTGCTTTTGTCTTTCTTTGTAGGATCGTTTTGGAAAGAAAAAGGTTTCGCATTCCGATGATGAACAATCTCTGACAGGTCCCTGACACAACAAGATAAGAACACTTTGAATTTCTTTTCTTATATATTTTTTTGGAATAGAACGCCTTGAATTGTTGATAATTTCATTCAAGTCTATTAATGGACTCTTGAGTGAGCATCCAGTGACATTTCATATACGATTTGCAAAACCTTATATCACACAAACACACTATAATATATAATTATACACTCAACCGCGCACACTTTACATAAATAATTTTTCAAAGAGGATGGAAAAAAAAAGGTTACTCGTAATAATGAAAATCATGGGACACTGTATATATATTTAAACTGCATGTCGCGATGGAATCGTTCTTGAATAAAAATCAATCGAAGAATAATATCCTTCTAGAAAATTGTTCCTGATAAAAATCTAATCGGTGGACGATGACGACGACAACAACAACAACATCTAAGATTTTAGTCAAACAAGTTAGGATAGGTTGCAAATGAAACTTCACCGAAATCACAAAATCAAAGTAACATAAAAATAATAATAAAAAAATAATAACAATAATAATAAGAATAGGAGCAATAGTAGTAATACTAATAGTAATAAATAATAATAATACTACTAATAATACTAACTAAATTATGCTTACACAGTAAATCGTAGGGATGAAGTTCTAAGCCCTACGTCCTTAACTTCGAATCAAAAGCCTTAAGATCTAAAGTCCATAACACAACCTCTAAATTATGATTAACGTGAATCGCTAATTTTCACGCGCTCCTGTCGGAAACCAATTCATTTCTTCAAGTTCCTTTTAACTGCTCAAATGTGTAGCGAATGAGACATTAAATTAGTGGAAAGTGGAAATTATATTCCACCAAAATCGGATATGTTCTTGTCTTGCACTGATTATTATGCTTTCCCTTTGTGCGCACTTTAAGTAGCATCTTTCTTTTTGCCTGTCAAATCAAGAATGTTAATTGACACGCAACAAACATTTGTTTTATAAAAGTTGATAACGATTTGCAAAAGAAAAGAAAGCAAAAGAAGGGAAAATCTTGAAGTTCTGTAAAATTATCAAATTCTATCAAATACAATGGTTATTATTTTGAACGAACCTGGATCCAATTGAGACAGTGAGAAAAACAATTTTTGTTCCAGGTATCCCGTTCACAAAAAGAAAATAAATAAATTTTTTTATTGCATAGTAAGCTGTAAATAAATTCTAAAATGTGTAGTTACTATCAACTTAAATGTAGCTGATATATTTTGTTTTTATTGCATAGTTAATTAGTCTAGTATATTAAATAAAGGGAAATCTAATACCCACACTCCTTTATAAAAAGCAGGATTCCATCCATCATGTACCTAACATTATATGAAATGTAATATAAATCAATCTAATCATAATAATGAAGTTATATAGTTATATGTATAAATAAAATTAATATCATTTGTAATTTTATTTTAATTATCCTATAGGGCAACGGGTACAAAATAGCTCTTAACTAAATTGTTGTCTAATAAGCAAACGAAAAAAAATATTACCAATCTGCCTTATCAATTACCGTATGGGTCGGATAAATGCATGGTAAAAATGCATATTATCACCCATACAATATTTATTATTTTGATCAAACCTGGATCCAAATAAAACAGCGGGGTAAGCTTATTTTGTTCCTGCCCTTCACATTGGCTTTGATATATTTTGTTTTTATTATATAGTTAATTAGTCTCGTATATTAAATAAAGGGAAATCTAATACCGGCACTCCTTTATAAAAAGCAGGATTCCATCCATGTGGGCCCATAGAAGTTGGAATATTAATTATTATGTGTGTAAGGCTAGAGTATATTTTTTTAAAAGAAGGAATTTTTTCTTTTTTGATGGAAGAGAGAAAAGCATATGGTATTGTAAGGCTTGTGGGACATCACTGATATACAAGTTAAGAAAAGCAGCAGCTTTTATGAGTAGTACAGCAGAGGAAAAGTACCTATTTGCTAAGACAACATATAGTATTGAAACATCTAGATATTATTCCACCTATGCGAAATTTGAACATCTAAATTGAATGTGTATTTTCTCATCACATCACATCTAATAAAGCTTAACACGTAATTGAAGTAGATCTCCTTGCAGGTGGCATTTAAACTGCATGTCGTGATGGATCAATCTTGAAAAAAAATCAATCGAAGAATCCTTCTAGAAAATTGTTTCTGATAAAAGTCGACAACGATTTAAAAAAGAAACGACAGCACTTTAAAAAAATAAAAAAGTGCTCCATCGACTAAAGAAAAGCACACGGGTAAACTCCTAGACTGACTTAGTTTACCTACGAATATTGACAATATTGACACATGTTACATGCTAATTGGAGACTGAAAGGAGATCAAACGAATTCCACCTGGAACTAGTTAATATAAATGAGGCCAAAATGATAAGGCAGTAAGATTTGGGGAATGCATTTCCACTGTTTATACTTCAAAAAAGCAGAGGCGCGGTTTTCCATTTTCCTTTAATTTTCATGTTTCTGATTGGTTGATATTTGTGTCCACGGATTATGGTTTTCTTATATATAATGTTTGTGGACCGTTGATTCAGATCCAACGACAAAGAATAAAAGGATCATTTTCAGTGATTCAAATTGATTTTAAAGAGGCCCCATCAAGTGTCGCTAGAAATAAAATAAATGGATTTTTTTTATTTACGTAGTAAGAAAATAAATTTTCTGTATTTTCTTAAAGAAGTACTTAATTTAGAACAGTGAAATCTAGCTAAGTCATTTTTATCGATAAACTTTAAAAAAAAATATGCACATGATTGTATCGCCGAGACAATTCATTGAACTTCACCTTAAATTATGATTAAATAGAAAACAAATGAAGAAGTAAAAAATAATTTGATTACACATCTAAGTAAGGTTATTAACTTTTGCAATCAACCTTCCACTGCACGCAAATATAAAGTTTGTTAGGGTTTAATATGAAAAGTGAACCATCTCCCAGAATATATATGCTATATGTTTTCTGGTTCTAGATTACAGAAGGCAATCCATATAAACGAAGGTCAAGATAAATATTATCCTCTATTGTAGTGCATCAATTATACCACCACCGATCGATGGTAAGATTACTTTAATCCGTTTATCCGATCCGTACCGTATGCGAAAAGACTAGGGTAAAATTATTTTTTGTTAACATATCGGGTACAGGCAAGGGTAAAGATTTTTTTTATTATCATGATGGATATGGATATGACAATGTTTCCACCTGACCCGTATCACACCCGTTGCAACAGATCAATGCTTTTGTTTCTGTATTTTTTATTTTGTTTTGTTACATGAGGTGAAGATCCTTTAAACTTTTATTTACTACATATATTTGTGTTTTCTGTATGCAGTCAACTGGTTCTATAATAAAGAAGGGTGGTGGATTCTTGGGTGACGATATGGAAGAGAAAGAAATGGATCCTACGGGCATTACTCGCATTGTTAACATTAGTATCTACCATTCGGATTACTATATTGATGGTCTTACTGTGTATTTTGAACGTAATGGCACCACGCAATGCACCGACCGATGGGGTGGTTCTGGCAATACCATGACTGAGGTACGAGCTATTTGCAGCTTTAATAATAGATGCCATGTTTTATTGGGTAAAGTTCGATGAAGATCAAGTGGCCGACTTTTATTTTGTAATTCTTAATTCTTAAATTACTATATAGGTAAATTATTACCAAACAAAATAAATAAAAAACAACAAAATAAAATGTTGGACCCGAGAGCCACATCTAATTGTAAATTCAGTTTTTTTAATTTACAAAAAATCAAGTTACTGAAAAGTCAGCAACGCCAAAATCTTGACAGTAGTGATTTTTAAATGTCAATACTCACTTGTCAACCATTCAAATATTATTAAACTTTACCAATATAAATTGCTCATGTACACTTGTGATATAAAAATCTTATTATACTTTGAGCCTTCTCTGTTTCAAAATTGGCCATCAATTTAAATGTTTATTTTAGCTTAATATATATTACTCAAGCACTTTTCTTTGAATACCAGGTCAATCTGTTTTAGGTAAAAAAAGTCAAGCAAAGATGACAAAATTGATATAAGAAAATGTAATAGGATTTTGAGATTACCGAAAACAGAGTTAGAACTCCATCTCAGTAGGGCAATGGTTGAAATTCAAATTCAAAATTCTTAGAATTTTGAGAACTAGATCTGGTACAAATATTCGTAATTTGGAGAGAGTAAAATAAGAGAGCGGGAGAGAGTAAAATAAGAGAGCGAGAGAGGGGAGGAGAGGAAGAGAGCAATTAAAGGCTTCCGTGCATTTCACCTAGAGCTGGATCGGCTAGAATATTGATCGAACGGTTCTGATCTAAACTCAAAATTTGATTTACTTCAGAGGAACCGGACGCGGGAGAAAGAGAGAAGTAAAATAAACCAAACAAAAGAGAAGAAAAAGAAACATTGATATCGGATCCGCTACTATTCGATTTTAATTTGCGGGATCCTCTCTTCTCTTTTGACCTTCCAATCTAAACTGAACGCTTCAGATTGACTCAATGACGTCAGGAACATGAACTTAATGGCGTCATGATGATCATCTGGAGCGTTTAGTTTAAATCGAACGGCTTGAACGAAATCATTGTAGATCTTGGAGTCAGTTCGAGAAACAGTAGGTGCTTTGAAATAATAGAAAAATAGGAATGTGAAGGGCTCAGCGCCGGCCACGTCGCTCTTTTAAAACTTTTTAAATTAACCATTAATTAACGATCAAAAGTAACAAAAGTAAAAATCGCTTACAATATACTAATTTTAATATACAATTTATTTTAATATATAATTTTACCTTTCTAAATTAACAATACATTTTGTCGATTTTTACATTATCAAATTAAATCATTATCATATAGTTTATTTGTTAAAAAAATACACTCTTTTAAGAAATTATGTCATTGGTGACAAAAAAACAAATTGTGCCGCCAAAATTGTTCATTTTACTTTGAAACTATTTTTTTCTAGAAAAATAAAATAACAAAAGATTCATAAATTAAAAATTAAAAATAGTAATGTGTTTTTAAGTATATATTAAAATATTAAAAATATAAAAGAGCTTCTAGCAAAATAGATAGAGTGACTTTTGAACCGGGATCAATAATTCAGATCCAAAATATTTTTATTTTTTCTTCAGTAACACACAAAGAAATATTATAATTTTTCTTACAGCTGCAACAAATTTCGACTGAAAAATATTGATCCGAGTAAAATCTATAGTATTCCATCTATTTTCAGTTCTATAATATTCCATCTATTTTCAAAGAAATATAAAACTATTTCTAATATTTTAATAAAAAAATAAAAAAATCATAAAATCTTCTTATTTTGAAAAATCACAAATTCAAACATTAAATGTCAAATCATAAAAGTATTTCGGCTAAAAAAATGATATTTAATATATTAGAAATATTTAACAAACTCTGAAGCCATTTACTCAAGCACTTTTCTTTGATTACCAGGTCAATCTGTTTTCGATAATCTAACTCTAAACCCTTTCTCTGCTACGAACTGCACAACGGAAGTATTTAATATAAGAAAACGTAATAGGGTTCATTCATGGTGTATGTTAAAGTATTAATTAAATTCTTGGAACAGTATACATGCATATAGTATTAATTATAATTTTTCTCCCAATGCATATATATTAAAGCAGTTTAATCACACATAACTTACCTAGGAACATTTAAACCTACTGACAAGCAGTTCTGTAAATGTCTCAAGTCTTCTCATAAGTTCTATTTTTTTGTAGGTCAATCTTAAAACAAACGAGTACATTACGTCTGTAAATGGCTCCTTGGACCGCTTTTATAATGGCATCTGTTTTGTGCATTCACTGGTATTGAAAACCAATTTGGGCGTTTATGGACCTTACGGCTGGGAAAAAGAGGAATCTTTCAAATTTCCTGCTCTCGGCGGTCAAATAATTGGCTTTCATGCATACTATACAAAAGATGGGGTCAACGCTCTTGGAGTTTATGTCCGGCAGGTAGGCACAACTATCATGTTTTTCATTAACTATTATGAATTTATTTTCTATTTCCTTGTTGTACACCGGACCTTTCTGAAAATTATATTTAAATTAATATAAGGCTATGATAATTTGCATATTAGGAGTCTATATTTTAATTGAAAAAGTTCAAACAATATTAGATCCAAACCGTTAAACATAATCTTCATATGAAAATATACTTCGAGACTAAATTCAATAATTTTTATAATTTGTTCTATTTTTTTAGATATGTAGAAATTCCCGTGATCTAAAAATTATGGATCATATGAAGACAATAGTTTTCTATCTATTTGAAAAATTAATAACATAATTCTAAAAGATATAAAATTTGGTCTTCAATTACTTTTTCATATAGAGTTCATGTTTAACAATTCAAATTGGTTGTTTGAATTTCAAAAATAAAGATATGGATCAGGGCACCAGTCTATTTTATAACTCATAATTTTGCATTGCTAAAAGGAGACTGCCTCTCATTGGTTCAGATCTGAGCCCCCGGATTATGGTTTTCCTTTGATGTTTATGGGCCGTCCATCCATTTACGATGGCTCAAATTAATACAACCATTTTCAACTGATTCAAATTGGTTTGTTAAGAGGCTCCAATTGTCGCCAGAAATAAACATGGGTGACCATCGAAATAAATGGGGATTTTTAATTTACCTAGTATGAAAATAAATTTTCTTTGTTGCCTAAAATAAGTAGTTGTGAAAAACAAAATCTAACTCGTTTTTATTGATAAAATTTATAAAACAGCACATGATTATATCGTTGAGATAATTCATTGAAGTTCATCTTAAATTATTGTTTAGTGGAAAACAAATATATGGAACTGTGAAAAATGAGGACAATGTTGTTTCTAGAGTTTTTATTTTATTTATTACTTTTGATCAAGAGACTTTAACTTTTTGTTTCTATTTTATTGAAAAAGTTTCAGTTTCTAATATAGAATGTATAACATGTATTTGTGTTCTCTGTATCCACAGTCAAATGGTACTATAATAAAGAAGGGGCCATTCCTTGGTAGCGGTGGTGTAGTGAAACATATGCATCCTACAGGCATTACTCGCATTACTAAAATTACTATGTACCATAGTGACAAGATTCATGGTCTTACTGTGTATTTTGAACGTGATGGCACCACGCAATGCACTGACCTTTGGGGCAGAAATGAAGGAATGTTGAATGAGGTACGAACATTTTGCTGCTTTAATTTAGTAATACTTGTCACTTTTTTTATAGTAAATTTAAGATAGATGAAGTTCAAGTGACTGATGACTTTTAATTCATAATTATAAATTCTTAAATTAGATGGCTAATTAAGTGACTCAATTTATATATACAAGGGCTCTGTTTTTAATTGTTCTCAGCTTTTGTACTTGTCATCATAGCAATATACATGGACTTCAAAATTGTCAGGGAGGACATTTCTTAATTAATTTAATGCCTATATTTTCGATTGAAATAATAAAATATTTTATTTACTATATCACATACATGGTCACTCAACAATACTACTCTAGAACTCCAGCTTCAGAAACTTCTTGACCAGTTCTTATGAATTATAATTAGCCTCTCCCCTCTTGATATGTGCTCAACCATTATCTTTTGCATTCTGGTAGCTCAAGATCGACCTTTGTGATTAACCATTTTATAGATGAGGGTCAATCCTCAATTGTCAACCTTTAAAACATTATTAAACTTTACAAGTATAAATGCTCATGTACACTTGTGAAATAAAAATCTTATTGCATTGGGATCCTTCTTTGTTTCAAAATCTGCCAGCAATTTAAATGTCAATTAATTCTGTTTAATATAAATAACTGGAGCAATGATCAGCGGGCTTAGTGCAGTGGGACGTGCCTCATCTCTCAACAGAGAGGTCGCAGGTTCAATTCTTGATAATAGCATCTAAAAGATGCTGGGGTGTACCGGAACCTGTAATAAAAAAAAATTAAGAAAAAAATAGTGGAGCAATTTTTCTTTGGATACAAGATCAATCTGTTCTCGGAAAAAACTCAAGGAAATATGACACAATTAATTAGATAATCCAACTCCAAATTATCTCTATATATGTTAGGAACTTCTCAACTGAAGCATTTAATGAAAAAAAACATAATAAGATAAAATAATGATGTTAGTTGAAGGTATTTTTTTTCTTGGAATAATGTCCTTGTTGTATATATACAAAAATACCAATATGAACTTTTTTGTTGTTCCTTGTAAAATTTTGTCTCCTAATGCACAATTTAGAAGTTTAATCATTCATAACTACCTATTAACAGTAGAAGCTACTAACAAACAATTATGTGCATGCATAAAGTTTTCTCACTAGTTTTATGGTTTTTGTAGATAAATCTTAAAACAAACGAGTACATTAAGTCAGTAAAAGGCTACCGGGAGTATGGTGAGGATGGTATTTTGAAGTCACTGGTACTGGAAACAAATTTGGACATTTATGGACCATACGGCAAGGAAGAAGGGGAATCCTTTGAACACACTTCTTCTCTGCACGGTCAAATTATTGGCTTCTTTGCATTGGTCGGAATTAATTATGTTTTCCGTGTTGGAGTTTATGTCAAGGTATTTACAACTATTATGCTTGTCAAAACTACTCTGAAACTTTTTTTCTAATTACTCTTTGGTGTCCTCCTGGCCTTTTCTGTAAATTATGAAGGTTTTGCTTAAATTGATATTATAACATAATTTTCCATTGCTAAGGTCTTAATAAGTAAGTCGATGCTTTGCGGTGGTAGCGGGGGTTTAGCAAGAGATATGGACCACACGTCTGACATTTCTCGCATTGTTAAAGTCAGTATTCGCCATATTGGTGATACTATTCATGCTCTTTCTGTATGTTATAAATTTCAAGATAACACTACTGAAAGCACCGCATTCTGGGGCAGAGAAACAGGAAAGCTGACTGAGGTACCATATTCTTGTACTAAACATGAACTTCCCCTGGGCAATTTTACAATTTTTAGATTATTTTATTTTTTTTCAATTTTTTTAGTATTGCAGATACATACAAAAGAGCAAACAAACTTTTTGTAAAATTTAAAAGCTACAAAGAAACTGTTATTTGCATAATGTTTTCTTTGTTCTTCTATAGATTGATCTTAAACGAAATGAGTACATTACGTCTGTGAGAGGTTATGTTGGTTACTTCGGTGACATATTTATTGTAAGGTCACTGGAACTGAGAACCAACTTGACTAGTTACGGACCATACGGCAAGGGAGAAGGTGCTCCTTTCGAACTCTCTGCAGATGGTGGTCAAATCATAGGCTTCCATGGACGCTCTGGATCGTATCTCGACGCCATTGGAGTTTATGTCCTGGTACTAGCTAGTATTACTTCTCACAAGCTACTCCAAAACTTCTTTACTTTTTATACATTTGACAACTTCATTATATTTTAATTCGTTTTCAATTGTTTTATAATTAACAAATTAATTGTGTTATAGTTATTAAGTCCAACGGCTGTAAAATCAAATAGCAATCTATTGATCTTAATTACATATATATGTTGATTATTGTGTGAAGAAATTAAATTTAATTCATCAAATTCTGTAGTGGCCAGAATGAGGAATTTTGATGGCACAATTTTGAAGGTCAGATGTGGTTCTTCTTGGACAAATAAAATATGTATTTGAAGCTTTAGTTTATTTTAAGTCTATTAGAGTTTCGTATAGAAAGGTCTGGTTTTTGAGTGAAGCATGCGTCAGTAATAGTTATCACAAAATGTTTTTTTTTATGTATGAATTTTTTTTTGTTGTATTTCATTTCTAAGGTTATAAAACAGTTGACTTGTAATATTACGGAAAAGGGTGTTATGAGAATAGTAAGAAATTAAATTTAATAATGATCTTAAAAAATTTAAAATGTCAAATTCATTTTATACGAAATCAAGCAGTCAAAAATAATAAAAAAATGAATGCATTAAAATAACTTATAAATCTTCATTTTATTTTACATCTTGACTTTGTACTAAATGAATTCGAAAATTTCAAAATTTTATATGTACACGCCATGACTCGTGAAGTAGATGTTTCTTAAATTTGTCATTTGAAACTAATTCAATAGATTTCAGAATTAAGCTAACAAGACCTTTTTGACCAGCCTACCACACGCTAGCCTCCCTGATATTTGTATATATGGATGAAAATATAAATCGATGTATTATTCCTGGATAGTTAGCAGCCTGGAGACGAAAATGCTCTATCAAACTTTTGCATCCTCTCTAACTCATGCATGTGCTGCCGTCAGAATAAATGTTTTAATTAATTTAATTATTAGCAGCTCTCAAAAAAAAAATTCCTCAAGTTCTCATTTTATTTAAGTAAAGGAAGGCGTTAGCGTCAGGATTTTTTTTAAATAAATTCCAACTATACCTATATTTCGAACTATATTTCGGTCATTTGTGTCGCCACCTTCTCGATCCAACAAAAGAAAACAATTATATATAGGATAAGTTTGATATTTTTGGACTGTTCTTAGAAAAAAAAAAAAAAAGTGTCATCCTGTGTTTGAGCACATAATCCGTAGAAGTTTCAGAAAAGCATTGTAAGTGCCTTGCCTCAAAAGAAATGAATGCAGTCCAGAAATTTTTATAAACTATAATCGAATTTTTTTTTTATGAAACCAACATGATTACTTTTTGTTTTACAAAAATCATAAGAATGAAAATGCCATTTCGGTCCGTTATTTTTTTATTCCAGACCGAAGTGGCATTTCGGTCCGGTTCCCTTTTTGAATTTTTTGTAGTACTGGTTTCACAAATTTTCATATGAGCTGCCACAAAAAATCCAAAAAGGGACCAGACCAAAATGGCCTTTCGGTTCTTATGATTTTTGTAAAAAATAAAACTAATCATGTTGGTTTCGTAAATTTTTTTTTAATTATGATTTATAAAAAAAATTCTGTAGTGCAGGAGTTGCACACGTTATTCGTTCCTCTGGCCCCTTCAGATACAAAACGTCATTTTCTAAGTCAAATAGTCGATTCGAACCTTCCAACATGATCTTCCTATTAAAATGTGCTTTAAGTAATTTGGAAGACGTCATATATGATGTGCAAATTTATGGAATATGCTGTTGCATGGCATGTTTTAATCATTTTAAGAAATATATGAAGAGAAAACCATAACATCAAAATGGCATTAAATAAAAGATTTGATGAGTTGACCGATTATTATTTTAATACAAGTTTTTAGAGTTCGTAATTATTGGATTATGGGTCGTTCGAATCAATGTTTTCTGCTGGGCCTTATTAAATCCTTTCTTCCTGCTTGTCTTTTTCTTTGTGAATTAGTGCCTTATGTACATTTAGTTCTGAACCGGGCAAAGAGCAGTGCCTTATGCTGCTTTATTAAAAGGCCCAATATGCTCTTTATATAAAATAACTAAGTAACTAAGTAATTAAATAAAATATCCCTCTTTATATGAAGTATGCCGCTTTATTAAAAGGTCAAATGCGCACAAGCAAGATTGATAGTAACTGAATTTATTTACAGCTTACTATGCAATAAAAAAAATAAAAAAGTTATTTATTTTCTTTTTTGTGAATGGGAAGAACATAACCACATATGGAACATTGTCAGTGGTAGAGATTACCAAGTTGACTATATAAAAACCTTCAGGGGTACATTTTTTATTAATTTAGCCTATTCTAGATATACAATTACTTAATTAGCTTTTTCATCTAAAAAAATGGATAAATTAAATGCTAAAAAAACGATGTTCTTGTCATCACAAAGTAATTTAATTGAAATTTCGAAACTATAGTGATATTAATTAGACAAAGTGCAGTAACCTCAAAGCTGGTCAAAAGAAAAAGAATAATTATTTTAGTACCCACAGTTGAGTACCCGCATTGTACCCGCATTGATTCTTTTCCCAATTAACGGTATAACTAACTTTGTCAATCATTAAACTACCTTGAAAAAAGTGTAAAATAAGAGTCCAGTTTTTTTCTTTAAATACTTGATATCTTAAGTATAAATACTTGATGAATTATATATGAATATTTGATATCTTAGGTATGAATACTTTCATACCTATTAATATAGAATAATTATTTTAGTATAATTATTTTATACCTAAGATAGAATAATACCGTTCATCCTATTAATATAGAATAATTATTTTAGTACCCACAGTTGAGTACCCGCATTGTACCTGCATTGATTCCTTTCCCAATTAACGGTATAACTAACTTTGTCAATCATTAAACTACCTTGAAAAACGTGTAAAAGATGAGTCCAGTTTTTTTCTTTAAATACTTGATATCTTAAGTATAAATACTTGATGAATTATATATGAATATTTGATATCTTAGGTATGAATACTTTCTATTTTGTATGAATATTTTCCATATTTGAATATTTGATACCTTGAAAAACGTGTAAAAGTATGTCATCATGGATCTCATTTGAAAGAGAAAAAAAAAATAGAAAACGTTCGTGTTTTTAGATTTGCAAAATTCCTCATAGATCGTCTCAAAAATTAGTTAGATTGAACGGAGAAAAAAAAAACCACCTTGAAAAACGTGTAAAGATGAGTAGGTGTTTGTGTCCAGTTTTTTTTTAAATACTTGATATCTTAGGTATGAATACTTGATGAATTATATATGAATACTTGATAATTTAGGTATAAATACTTTCCATTTTGTATGTGAATACTTGAAAAACGTGTAAAAGATGAGTCCAGTTTTTTTCTTTAAATACTTGATATCTTAAGTATAAATACTTGATGAATTATATATGAATATTTGATATATTAGGTATAAATACTTTCCATTTTGTATGTGAATACTTGATGAATTATATATGAATACTTGATAATTTAGGTATAAATACTTTCTATTTTGTATGTGAATACTTGAAAAACGTGTAAAAGATGAGTCCAGTTTTTTCTTTAAATACTTGATATCTTAAGTATAAATACTTTATGAATTATATATGAATATTTGATATATTAGGTATGAATACTTTCTATTTTGTATGAATACTTTTCATATTTGAATATTTGATACTTTGAAAAACGTGTAAAAGTATGTCATCATGGATCTCATTTGAAAGATAAAAAAAAATGGAACACGTTCGTGGTTTTAGATTTGCAAAATTCCTCATAGATCGTCCCAAAAATTGGTTAGATTGAACGGAGAAAAAAAAACCACCTTGAAAAACGTGTAAAAGTAATGGTCCCCAGTTTTGACAGTGTAATGGTTCCCAATTCATATATCATATATGTAGTTCATTGTATAGATATAAATACTTGTCTTGTATAGGTATATATACTTCACAATGTTACTATTAATACTTGTAAAATAAAATTACAGTTTTGACAGTTTAGGTCCCCAAAAACAGTTATGACAGTTTAGGTGCGGTTCCCAAAAACAGTTATGATAGTTTATGTGCGGGTATAATGCGGGTACTCAACTGCGGGTACTCATATCAGCTTCCAAAGAAAAAAGCAAACAGGACAAAAGGAAATGAAAAGGAAAGGAGAGAATTAATCAGGGCCCTCATATTTATTCCTTTCTTAGCAGCATCCAAAAATGAGGTATCACTTTCAACCAGTTATTTCACGATACGCTTCTCTATAATTGACTTAATATAACAATCATTCAAACAGACCGGATTAATCCACACAAATATGTATTAAATTATGCATGCATATTTAACCGGTGGTAGTACGTCGGTCTAGGTTATCCGTAAAACAAGTCACATCATTTTCAACCATCGAACCCGACTGCGACTAACATTCCCCGCATATCGGTCCCGACCGCAACTAGCAGCCTCCGTGTAACATCCTGAAAAATTTAGTAATTATTATTTACGTTTAAAAGATTTTAATTATAATATACTTCACTGTAAAAAAAATGAAAGATAAAATATTATGTGAAGAAATACATATTAGTATATTATATTTCAGATACATACTGTACGTATAAATAAGTTTGTAAAAATAAAATTTCTAAAACATATACTTTAAGGACTTGGAATTCCGAAACATAATTGAAGTATATGGATCAACAAAGATACCTAAAGCCTTAGGTATTACTAAATAAAAATTGCTTTAATAATAAATTTTGATTAGTTATGTGATTACTGAAGCAGGCTTTATAAGGGTCTCAATCCAATGATGAAGAAAAAGGGGAAGTATGGTTTAGTTGTATTTCCATTGATAAGAAAACAAATTAATCATGATTTCTGAGAGTGCGTAGACTGGGTGTGGTTAGCAACCAGCTGAGTCAAATTTTATAAGGAATTTCAAGATACACGTGTCCTCTTTAAGATTGCCAGATTAAAACGAACGGCTCGTAGGAGGTGCTGTACTTCGCAAGATCTGAACTCGATTTCTGATGGGTTCATGGGACGTGTGTTTGATAGAAACTTTTCTATACATGTATAAATAGTGTTTTAATTAGTTCAAAAAGTGATATGTAAGGATTATTTCAAAAAGTGATGTCTGATGGGCTCATGGGAAAGGACTTAGAATTAGTTCAAAAAGTGATATGTAAGGATTATTAAAATAGTGTTCGAGTTGCAGCTGATGTGGGTCTTGTTGTAACTGAATGTTTCATGTGGTCAAACTGGTAGGCTTGGGTTACATATTTGGAACGAAAAAAAAATATGATCAGTATAACAGGAAATGCATCATCAGAATTTGTACCAGCTTGCACCAATTTCGGCAAGTATTGCTGCAAATTTGGAAGTAGTACATAGTTTCTTTTTATTTAATTTATGTCACCCAAATTGTACATACTTATAAGGATGGACCGTGAACCACAATCCAATTATGAAACCATCAAGATTTGTAATACAGAACTCAGCAAACCTCGTTTTAAGACAACAGTAATGGGTCTGGGTAGGAGCTGATCCAATAACCCAATAGGCAGGTGGTATGCTGTAGCAATTCGTTGAATGTTCGCCCCATCAGCAACACAAATGGCAAGTGGACTTGTCAGTTTATGGCCCTTTATTTCATAACTACGGCCTTCTGCAGAGCTACGATGTGGCACTTTCAAAAAATACAACTTGTGAGATTAAACTCAGGTGATTTGTGATCTTATTTACTAGACTACTGGGATGACTAAATAGATATATAGTCCTTTCAGTTTATTCCAATTTTGGATTTGAATTTGAAATTTTTTATTGATCATCATATGGAACTTAAAATAAAATGGGAACCATCTGATCCTATTCCTAGTTTCCTACCATAGGGGCTTAGAGAAATACTTAATAGAAAAGATCAAAGGGCATATTAGGGCATCCAAAAATGCTGCCTAATGACAGTCTCAAGTCCTAAAAAACCCAATTAAATAAATTATGTGACTTTTAACCCCTCTTTACCCGGAAAAAATAAAGAGAAAATAAATAAAGCAAGGGATTTCTTTTACATGGTTTTATATTATGTAAGGGAAAAACACTAATAAAATTTTACCTGCAAGACCCTATTTTACTTTTAGAGTGGCTGTGAAAAACTAACCAGTCATCAGTCATCACATACAAATCCATAGAGGGTATCAGTAGGAACCACTAAGACCTTCCTGGCCTTTATTGCATCAATTGCCTCTTCAACATGGTTCTCAGATGATAGGAGAATGAACTCAGGCTATGACCCGACACCCATCTGAAGTTCTTTTGTTCTCTGTGTCATTCTCACAAGCTGGGCCCCACAATAATGCGTCTGATATGAGGACAGATTGAAAGCTTACTGTGAACCACATCAGGAACAAGCTATAAAGAAATATATGCATTACTACTTTAATTGTGTTTATACCCCAGTTCGAACTTGTACCAAACTGTACAAGTTGTGTGCATATACTGAGCTGTGAAAGGGTGGTTATCTAACTCTATACTTGAACCAGCAGCTTTTCAGTGGGGAATTGATACAAACACCTAGGCAAAAATTATTTTATAGCAGGCACATGCTTTGTTGTTTTGTAAGCCAGAGTAAATTATATTTGTTCACCCATTCCTTGTTTTTTTAATCATGCAAAAAAATAAAATAAAATAAGGCACGCAACTGATACCAAACCAATTGTTAATAAAATACTTTAATGAATTGAAAAAGGCACGGCATGAATTGAAACCGATCAAACCATCAAAGGCTTGTTACACTGCCACAAAGACCTTCTGATGCTAGGTCTCAAATGAAATATAATTGAAATGGAGAATCAAGAACTAAAGTAAAACAAAACAAAACAAAAAAAGTTAAATCAAACCTGTAGTGATTTTTTGGGTTTAGAGATTTTCTAGGAAAAAAAGTAGTAAGAAAAGACAGAAGATCAACAAGAAAAAATAAGAGCAATGCAGCCATGGTAATTAAGTTATTTCCTTAACAAGAACCTCTTATGCATGTATAAATCGTATACTAGAAGAATCTGTATACTAAAAGAACCTCTTATGCACCAAAATAAAACAAATGTGTGCTAGTAATGGTATTGGTTCAGTTCTTCATTTTTCTAATAAGCCAGTAACGAAGAAAGTAATATGTTGCAAGGGCATGGCAAAGTACTTGATAGAACACTTCCATGTAGTCCATAATATAGCATGTCAAAATGGACACATTTCTTTGAATCATCTTTTGGAAGGGAAGACTAGACAGCACTGTGCCAGAATGCTCTTGGAAACCTTGGTAATTACCCTTCCTTTTCCTAGATAATTTCCTTTTTGTTTTTGGTTGTATGCCCCTCAAGGTGTCACTCAGAGGAAACATGATCAACTCACATTTGCTTTTATTTTTGGTGCAGGGGGGTTTTTAATTGCTGAGGCATCACTCAGAACTTCAAGGCTGCTAATCATAGTTCATGAGAATTTAATTTCGATCCAATCAATTTATTAATTTTTTTCTTATGTTGCTATAAATCCGGTGACAGGTCTAACTTATTTCAAATATGGAGAATGCTAAAAAGTTTGAAATTTATGCTTAAATCAACAAAATGTAATTTTTCAGTTTTAGCCAAGATTTTACCTGAATTTTCAAAATTCATTATATTTTGAAAATTCTCGAAATACCGCTAAACAATACTTTATTACATGTATATAAATTGAGTTATAACATAAGAATCTTTCTTGAATATAATTTCATACTGATTTGCAAATTGCAAAAATGCAGCCAAAAATCACAAAATTCTAAAAGTGCAAATTATTCAAAACTCCCGACATTGATAATTTGAGTATTGGTTTCATGACAATTTCGAAAAAAAAATCCAATCATACAATTGATTGTACCTGAGAGTCAAGAATTAACTGATCTTTTTGACATGTAGAGGTCAATACATATCTGATACTGGGAATATGCACATTCCTAAAATATAGGCACTGATTAGTGGGAATATGCACATTTCTAAAATATAGGCAACTAATTAGTTTATTAGTGGCAATATGGTTTGGTATGCACCGGTATGTTTATCTGTCATTGATCAATTATTTGAAGGAGTATTAATACTGACATAATCTTCATCTTGAGTTTCTACTTCAACATCAGAACATGCAAAGCCAACACATAGTAATGCAAGGCCAGATTTTATTGGTACCGCACAACTGGTACAACAACCTGACAGTGGAAAATAGAAGACAATTGATTAAAAATGAAAACTAAATACAAAAACATAACTATGTTAAATTAATTTAAATCATTGTAAAAAAATAATAACTGAATAGAATCACAATTGGTGTGAGACAAATTACAGCCATGTGTAGTATGTATTGGTCCTGGAAATGTATTTTAAGAAAAGAATAATGTAAGCAAGATAAATTGTGTAGAACAAATTACAAGACCGGTTTAGGAAAAAAGATTAAGGTAATTTGAGACTCGGTCTTAGCATAAACTGAAATGAAAAGTACATGGGATCAGGTTGGTTTGACCCCACCTAGTACACTCCGTGCTGGTACTGGCAATTGACTGGTTACACAGGGCACAGTTAGTCTCTCTGCTATTCTGGTCATTATTTGGCATTGAAGTGTCAATTAGGTGCATCATTTACTTCCTGATATCCAAGGTGTCCAGAAGAAAAACAGCTAACCCATTTCTAAGCCAAATATCCTCTACAAGGTCTCTGCTAAGCATCATTGTACTGGTACAGAGAGAGAGAGAGAGAGAGAGAGAGAGAGAGGAACTGTCTTGCCTTAAGAGTTGGGAGACGGTGCGCGTGACAGCTACCAGTTGAAGAGTGAAGAATAGATAGCGAGGTGTGCGTGCGACAGGGAGACGATCAGCGAGAAGCTAGGGATTTATCTGGGAACAAAGCGGAGGGCTGAACGGGTCGACTCGGTTAGGACTGAACAATTTTGAGAAGGGAGGTGAGCGGCGGAGAAGGGGAAGGAGAAGGGAGGTGAGCGGCGGAGAAAGTCGTAAGAAAGAAAGGAAACAGAAGAGACAAGAATTCTTTTTTTTCACTTTACCCCATGAAACCTAAAATTTTACCGCAAACAATATAATTAAACCTGACCTGGAAGACCTGGCGACCAAAACAATCGGTTGCAATAAGTGTAATTTCGTTGCAATAATAATTATTTGGATGCAATAAATATATTCTAATACAACAAATTATTTTAGTAGCAATATTATTAATTTAATGTAACTAATAGTTTATTAGTTGCATGTTGCAATAGATTAAATTTGGTGTAGTATTTTTGGAAGTTAAGTGATCGGGTGAGACTTTGGTATATGTGAATGTGACTCTTAATTTATTTCGGCCATATATATATATATATAGAGTATGGCTAATTTGCTGCTGGCAGCATTTCGGCCAAGTGCTGCCAGCAGCAAATCTGTCATTTTGATGTTCAAACAACCGATTCGAACCGTTCAACATGTTCTAAATATTGAAATGTGCTTAGAGACCAAATTTTATATTTTTTGAAATTTTTTTATTATTTATTAAGCCACTTTGAAAATTCCAGATCATATGGTCCAGACTGTTTTTACTGTTCACCCGGAAGAATAATTCATGTACGTTATATATATATAGATAGATCTCTCGACAGTCGACACACACATATATACATATACATATACATATAGAGAGTGGCTAAGATCAAAGTGGTATGACCAAGGCCTTTGGTGCTACCAATTAGTTTTTGCGATTTTAAAGTTCAAATAGTCAATCCAAACCGTTAGATGTTCAATCTATATTAAAATCTGCTTGGAGACCAAATTTTACATTTTTTGGAATTTTTTACTATTTATTAAGCCACTTTGAAAATTGCTGATCACATGGTCCAGAATTTGGTGGCACTGTTTTTACTGTTCACCCGGATCAGCAATTTTTCACTATTTGATTTCACAAAAATACAATAAATACCTAAAACCGATAAAATGACATGTCTATCAAATTATTTTGACATATTTAAATTTTTTTGCAAAAAATTAAAGAGTGAGGCTACGGTGCTATGCATAGCACAGATTGGGTCCGTGCTACGGCTCAAAATTTAACTTTTCAAAATCCTAACGGTCGATCCGAACCGTTCAACATGATTATAAAATGAATACGTACATGCAAACCAAATTTTTCATTTTTTCGAACTTTTTTACTATTTTTTTAGATAGGCTGTTTTTGGATGATCCAGAATGTTCAGATCAAGTGATTTTCGAAAAAATAGTAAAAAAATTCGAAAAAATGTAAAATTTGATTTTCAAGTACATATTCATTTTATAATCATGTTGAACAGTTCGGATCGACCGTTAGGATTTTGAAAAGTCAAATTTTGAGCCGTAGCACGGACCCAATCCGTGCTATGCATAGCACCATAGCCTCACTCAAAATTAAATATCTGAATGACATCGTGAATGGAAAAATATCATATTAACAATTTAATATGAAAGCAAAATATTAAAACTATGATAAAGTTACAATAAATAACAATTTGTTAATAATCAATGAATACGAAACAAACCTCAATTTTAAGAAACAAAATACATCACGTCGTTAGCTTCACACTAATTTTAATTTCTGTTTTTTATTTTGATTTTTTCTCTTTTCAGACAAAGTTTTCTTGTTTTTCAATTATATTCCTTTATATTTCCGATAACTTCCTTTTTTGGGATGACCGTGCATTTAAAAAAAATTCCAATAACTTCCTTTTGTACGTGAATGCTTATGTTTTCTAATTAAGTATAATCAAATTAAAACAAGGGGCCATTATCACCACGGTACCGTAAAAGATTCCCTTCACTTTACGATTTGAGATTAACTCCCAGTCGGTTTGAGATTCAGGCTGACAGAGGCGGCAGTATTATTGGACTTTGAGATTCGTGCCAAGTTAAAAATTAGAACAGTCCAGATCAAGTAATTGTAAAAGATTTCCTATTACGTACGGTAACGGGGGTAATGTGAATTCATTATTACATGGTAGCCCAGGACTACCAGGGTAAGTGGTCCGTAGAAAGTATTAGATTTAAATCAAATAATCGCGAAATTAATACCCATGCTGAAAAACACGGAATAATACTCACGAGATTTAATACACATGTATGAAAATAGGTATGAAGTTAATACGTACCCATACACACGGTGATGACACCCATGCACAATTCTGAATACGCACTTCATACCTACGAGCTTAAACATCCATTTAGAAAAATACACACGATGATAATACCCACGATCGTGAGTACGAATGTTGAAAAATAGCCACACAGTTGATACCCACGACCTTAAACACCAATGCAGAAAAATAGGCACGCAGTTCATACCCACGCCCAAAAACACTCATGTAGAAAAATTCACACGACGATAATACCCATGAGCTTGAGTACGCATGGAGAAAAATAGGCACGCATTTAATACCCACGCACAAAAATACGCATGTCAAAAATACACACTTCAATTATACCCATGCACGAGCATGACTACGCATGGAGAAGCACTTAGTTAATACCCACGGCAAAATACACCCACGTAGAAGAAGTAATTGAAGACCAAATTTTATATCTTCTAGAATTATGTTATTAATTTTTTCAAATAGATAGAAGACTATTGTCTTTGTATGATCCATAATTTTAGATCACGGGAATTTGTACCTATATAAAAAAATAGAAAAAAATATTAAAATTATTGAATTTAGTCTCGAAGTACATTTTCATATGAAGATTATGTTTAACAGTTCGGATCAATTGTTTGAAATTTTAAAATAAAAAATATAGATATCTTGCTCAACAGGGGAAAGCATCAATGACGAAAAAGCAAATACTTGTATTGTTTATTATGAAGACGGAGGGGTAACCTGGTATTTTTTACCTACCCTCCCAATCTCCCATTCGATTTGATTTAACAAATAAATTCATTTTCTTTCCTTTTTTTATGCATTGCTCAAAGGTGCGGCCAATGGGACATTGAATTAGTGGAAAGTGAAAAATCGGATGTGTTCTTGTGTTGCAGTGATTATTATGCTTTTTCAACATGCATTGTCCGCACTTTAACTAGCATATTTCTTTTTCCCTGTCAAATAAAGAAATACAATAATGTTAATTGACACGCAACAAAAATTCTCTATATATAATTAAGATGCAAAACGGAATTTGCTAAAAAAGAAAAAGAAAGAGGAAACAAAAGAAGGGAAATCTTGAAGTTCTGTTATTTTATTACTGTTCTTCCCATTCGCTTCTAATTAACAAAAAAGAAAAAACCATTTTTTTTCCGCATAGCATGATAACTTCCGTCTAATAGAGCTGATGTGTATTTTTTTTTTATTGCATCGTAAGCGTAGTTATTTAGATAAACTCAAAATGTACAGTTACTATCAACCTTGTGCGCATATTGGGCCTTTTAATAAAGCATCAAAATCCCTAGCCCAAACCTTGCTTTTGAATAGTATTATTATTACATGGTCTTGCGCTAATACTTCTGTTTTGCACTCCACAATTTTTCAACCAGAAATTAGCTTGTTGCACAATCCTAAAAATATTGTTACAAGAAATGTTACTGTTTATTTTCTTACTACGTTTGGTACCTAGCTACTGACTAGTGTACCGTTTGTTTTCTTACTATAATTGGAATTTCCTATTTGATCTAATTATAGCCCTTTGATAAATGATGAGTGTATGAGATTAATCATATTCTATTTCTTCTATAATTTTAACCATTATTTTGAACGAATCTGGATCCAATTTATAAGACAGTGGGATAAGCTGGTCATTTTATTGCTCTCCTTCCCATTCGCTTTTATTTAATTCCCCCTTATCAGCAAAAAATAAAATAAAAAGCCATTTTTTTCGCATAGCATGATGTGTATTTTTTTTTATTGCATAGTAAGCCTAGTTATTTAGATAAACTCCAGAATGTGCAGTTACTATCAACCTTGTGCGCATATTGGGCCTTTTAATAAAGCGACATCTAATACCAACGCTTCTTTATATAAAGAGGAATCCATCCATGTGCTCGTTTCAGTTTTTCACTTGGCACCATAAAAGTAGGAATATTATTTTCTGTGTAAGACTAGAGCATATTTTAGAAAAAAAATTTTGACAAACTTAACTTATACGTAACTCAGTCTGAATTTAAACTTTTTAAATTTAAAATACTTTTTAAATAAGTATTTTAAATTCATACTTTTTAAATAAGTATTTTAAATTTATAAAAAGTTTAAATTAGGTTGGTGGTAAGTATTTAGGTTATAAAAAGTTTAAATTCACTTTTAACTCATACTGACGCAAGTACGCAACAAGGAGGGAAGGGGTGCAATATAGTGGCAACAAGGAGTGTAACAGCACATGACCGACCTTCCTCGAGGGCTGCTGAAACTGTAATAAGATGTGCTACGATGTATTGAATGACGCAGCACCATAAAAGTGAAAATTAGTTTGTAGATTTAGTTGTCTTATCTCCTCTCAAATCTCCGCTCAAGGCAATAGTTAAAAGTGAAAATTATATACTCCTTGATACGGTTTGTATAACGCTTGTGGGACTAAACAAACTTATATAGAGTCCGGCTACTATAACACTAGTGTCACTTCAAACTAAATAACACCACATTTTAAACCATTGGATCTACTTTAATATTCGTGCAAGACACTAGTGTCATTCCAGCGCGTCTTGTACACGAATATTAAAGTAGATCCAATGGTTTAAGATGTGATGTTATTTAGTTTGAAATGACACTAGTGTTATAGTAGCCGGACTCACTTATATATCCGGAGAGGCCCATGCTCATGCCTTGTAATAAAGTATAGTGTCACGTGACGACCTAAATTCCACCGTCAATAGAAATCCATAAATGAGGCACTCACGGATCACAATCTACACTTGCACGACTCTCATCATATCCACCGTCTCTTTGATACCCATCCGACGCTCCAAAACAACAAACAATATATTCTTTCACTTCCCGGCATTTTGTTTTCATTCCCGAATCACATTTTGGCAATTCAAAACAACCTTCCAAATTATCACAAATAAAGTCATCTGAAGTATGAAAAATGGCATATAACTAAAAGGATTTTTTTTTTACAAAATACTAATTTAAATTATAAACTTAAAAACTTAAAAACTTAAATTATTCATTAATTTTCATATTTAAATTTTATTAATTAGTATTCGTATCTTTATTTTAATATAACTTGATTATCCGACAATTATTCGTATTTGAAATTGTATGCGTGGATTATCCACTCCGTATCCGTATCCGTATCCGTTTAAGATGGATTTTGATAGGGTCATGTACTGAAAGCCCCATAAAACTACGATGAGATGAGTACTAAGCCTAGATAGCAAGCTCAAGAAGCAGGCATGTTGAAATGGTTCATACGCGATAGGCCGTATCAGATTTGGTTTTATATTTGACATATATTTATTATCCGTATTCGTATTCGTATCCGCTCATTGAGATGTGGATATTGATTTTGTCTTAGCATTATTCGCTCTATTTTTACTCCGTTTACACCCCTAAGTACTAACTATAACAAATAATTCTATTAAATTCAAAATTTGTGACATTCCAAATTAATATATATATATATATAATAATGCACCTCATTTGTTGTCATTACTATTTATTTAAAATAATTGAATCTTATTAGTCTAAATACACGATAATATTAGTATTGGCAAGTTGTAACCTGTTTTGAAATCGGTATTTTTTATGTCTTATTTTTTTTCTTCTATGAACTAACTTAAAATTGAAAAAAAAAAAATCAATTAGGCATGATCAATTGCGTCACATTTGATCACGTGACTTAGTTGCATGACGTGACCACACGAGACGTCATCATTCGTGTACGTGACTGTTTTCCACGATTTTAATCATATCACGTGTCGTGAAATGACGAAGTCGCAATGTGTTGGTCACGTCACATCACATTTTTTTCTTCACTAGTTACATCACATTGTCTCTTTCGGTAGATATGATAACTAAATCTAAAACTAGCTAAAATTTTAAAAAATGAATTACAAATATATTTTTTAACTTGTAGATATGATATCTATTGAATTTGTTGTAACTTGAAAAAGTGAAAATTATTTCACCATCCATCAAAGCGATTTCTAAGTTTAATAGTTTAGATTGTTTTTTTGAGTAAACGTTGTTTATGTTGCACCAAATTTTATACACAAAATATTTTAATTATTTATAATATATGTACAACTTCATTTTCTTTTCACTTTGATGTAGTTTGACACGGGAATTATATTAAATTTATTACAAACAATAAGCATAATTATTTTACAAAATGGGAATGTCTATCTAATTTATACCAAATAAATTGTAAGAATTTTAAGTGAGATATTATTGCAACCAATAAAAATTAGAATTCAAGTGAAATGATTCCAAATAAATTGTAGAAAATTCAATACATAGTACAATAAAATTATAAATTATATATTTATAATTTTATTGGCACTTGATCGTTGACCAACAGATTTTATTAGTTGTACAATTTTTTTCTTTTTAATTTAATTTTAATTTATTAGTTGTCCTATTATCTAAATAAATATGGTTATCTAAAATTGAAAATGTATATTAAATGCATCATGCAGGGACGAATCTAATTTTAATGGATTGAAATATTCTAAATGGACGATTGATCTGTCTGATTTTCGTGAATCCAACGGTTGATACGGTACTTCGCTATTTCGCTCTACTTGAGAAACGGTTTCCTCTCTATCAGATGTCCCCAAAATGTATTCATATCACCTGAGGTAACATAAATTTTGGGTTATATCCGGACCGTCAAATCTGCTTTGGCACAATTATTAAAGAAACTCCGTGCATTTCATCTTGGACCAGATTGGCTCGAATTATGATCGGACGGTCTGGACCTATACTCAAATATTATGTTATCTTAGAGGATTTGGACTCCCCCAAATCCTCAATCTCTCTCATTCCCCTCATCTCGTCTCCATCATTCTGAATCCCGCTAGGTTTTCTCTTCAAGTCGTTCTCTTCTCGCCTCAGTCGATTCAGTCGCCCCAAACCGTTCCCCGTTCACACCGCCTCCTCTCTACATCTATTCGCCATACACCGCTTTCTCCCCTTTTACCCTCGTCGAAACCTAACCCAGTTTTGACCCTAATTTCGCTGTAAGAACTTGATTTTTCTTTGATGTTCGTAAATTTTGTCAATTTTTCTCTGATTTGATCAGTTGACTTGCAGTTCTCATCATAGGAAGACAGTCAGCGAGCTCAGACGAGATCCAGGTGCAAATGATCATGCTGAACTCAATGATCAGATTTGTGGCCTCACAGGCTAATCTGCAAACCGAAAGGCGTGTGAAATTATTGCAATAAAATGTAAATCCCCTTACAATTAAATATTTATTAAACAATATCCTTACATTGTTACACTCTTATTTTTCATCAAAACCAGTACCCATACATGGTAATAAATTCCATTCAATATAAATACCATAGTTAAATGAAATCAGATATGAAATTCAACTCTGTTGTACTAAAAGTGACATAAGATAAATGATCTGGAAAGCATGTAACAGCATCATCTCGTCTTCAAAATGCCCTATGACTATTTCGATATCGCACTAGAATTGGCGATCTGGGAAACCTCATCCTTCTCCTCACTCCAACTACACCCATCCGTGGGGAAGTTCTCGGGCTTGGGGCATCCAACATATTCCACGTACTTCAAATTCTTAAATGTGTTCCTCACCACATTCCAGTCGGTTGGAACCAAGTTTTTCAAGAACCTGAGGCGCAATATCTCCACCTTCCAGTTATCATGGCAAGGAATTTTTGTAAGGTTTCCACCTCTAATATATAATCTCCTCAAGTTTGTTAGTTCTTCAGAATTCTGCAACTTTGATGCCTCGGCCTGAGGGTAACACCTGATATCCAACTTCTCTAAATTCTTTGGTAAAGAGTAGGTTGGTATCTGCTGATACTTATGTTCTCCCCATGTAATGGTTAATATTAATAGGCTGTCCAGAGAATTAAAGCCCCAGAATACATCAGGTGTCAAAATGTCAATGGAAGTTCTAATGCCGAGCTTCTTGAGTTTATTCAATTTTGACAGATCACCAAGCCGGCATGACCGACTTTTGGTTCCCACGCTACCAACTACAAAACCCTTTAACACCTCCAAATTAGAGAGCTCACATATCCATTTTGGCATATAATCTAATAGATAGCACCCCGAAAAATCTAAAACCATCAGCTTATTAAACCAGCTTTCTTGGGGTAATTCCCATCCAATTAATTTCTTGAACCAACTTTGTTGGGATTTCCATCCAAGTACTTTTTGTTTTAATGTGGACCTTACCTTCTGTGGTAATTTGATCAAATTATGACAAGCCCTGAGGTCTAGTATCATCAGGTTTTCTAGTTTCCCAATGGATTCATGAATCTCTTCGATCCCCGAAATGCCTCGCAGGCTAAGGTAGGTTGTCTTTTTACCCAAATTCTTTAAGACATTCGTATTGTCGATCTCAATGTGGTCAATTGACAGTGTTTCTTCAGGCCTGGTTTCCTTGGCCTTGTTGTCAACCATTGTTTCTGTGTAACACCAACTCCCAAGTTGAACCACCTGCAAGCTATCGTTGATGATGATGTTGTTGGAATTGAGGTATTTCTTGTTTAGATTTACAAGTACTTTCTCTTTGAACCAATCACCAAAAAAGGGCGAACTAAAATGCTTCCTTCGGTCAAAACTAAAGATGACATTCTTCTCATTGGGGGACAACAACCACTTCTGTACCATAGGATTGATGGTGCAGCGGTTGATTATTTGATCATGCTTTTCGATATGTACGGATTTGAGGAAACCCTTGTTCTTCAGATCAGAATAGATTTCGTTGCCACGCTTCTTAGCTTCTTTCCAACTAGTCCAAGGTAAAAGCCCCAGACCAGTCCACCAATAAATCAAAAATCTCTTCTTCAGTTCTGTACTTTCTGGAAAAATGCCAAGGCTATACAGGCAAAGAGCAGAACAGACATCCAACTCCTCTAGATCTATCAAATCCTTTGACAAATTATTCTCTTGATAACTTCTATTTGATGATTCTACTACTTCAGTTGTTTTGCCTTTCTGAGGCAAATCAGGTGCCTTCACAGTAGATATCTGTGATAGCTTACAAAGAATATCATTTAGTTCTGTCTTTAGAGTGCTTCCATTCATTTCATCCCATCTCTCATTATCATCAACCCAGGGATTTATTTGTCTTTCTATCTTTCCAAAGAGACTAATTAGCACTATGTCCCGATTTTGTAGGCCATCAAGACTATCTTTTGCCTTTTCTACCTCTCTTCTAATTTTGTCAATGATTTCCCCTATCTCCCTGTTCTCAGAAAGTCTCTCCTTGGCTAGTTCAAGGCGTTTCAGTAGTCGTCCCATGAGCTCTGCAATACTGGCCTTTAATAGGTTGGCTTTCTTTTGATTGTTGCTCATTGCAATGGCTTGGCTTGTCAGACCTAAGAAACAACAATTTTGTCTATTGAGGTTCGAGGACAAAAATATGATACATAACATACATAATAAAACTAGAGTCCGACCACTATGACATTAGTGTTATTTCAGTCGTAGTACCACTGACTGCAAAATACATCAAATAGGCTTCCAACAACAAATTTAAACCATTCAAACCAATCTACTTCACAAGTGATGCATTTCCATGCAAAATTTATAAATTGTAGATTTCATTTAGTACGAAGTCAAGTGGTAGAAAAAAAAATTAGTGAATTAAAACTAACTTAAAAATCATTGGCAGTCATGGGTTCGAAACCCTGATGGAGGAAATCCTTTGTTGTAATATCATGGGTATTAAATAGTTGGGTGGCTTGACCTCTAACCTTTACTCAAAGAAAAAAATAACTTAAAAATGTTCTTTTTTGACCGCTTGACTTCATACGAAATGAATTCGAAAATGCAAATGCATCACCCGTAAGGTAGATCAGTTTGAATTCATTGTTTGAGGCCTATTTGATGGATTTAATAGTCAGTGTCAACTTGGAATTAAATTCAACTAAGATAATTTTGTAATGAAGTAGAGAAATAAAAGAATGATAGCAAAGTGAAAATATATATATATTTTTTTATTTCTCTACTTGAAACTTGTAAACACCGCATCATTTCGAGCCTCATTGGAACACGTAGGCCTTAAGCTTTGTGACACCTTTATATATAAGTTTGATGCAATGTTATTGTAACCGGACTGTAACTATTATTAATATAAATAATAACTAGTTAAATCGTCGGGTCAAATGGTTGAACTTTTAGTGTCCTAGCAATAATATATTTATTATTCATATAAGATTATATATAAAAATACTTAAAACTATATAATATAAACCATTTTTAATAAAATGATCAAAATTATAATAATAATGACTTGTATGTGAGGGAATTAACTGTTGGATGAAATATTCTCAAGTGATACATTTATATGCAGAGTTTATAAATTTCGAATTAATTTAGTTCAAAGTAAAGTGGTAAAAATTAGAAGGTTTATAAATTAATTATAATATATTAATTTTTGAACATTTTTCTACCTCTTGACTATATACAAAATTAGTTTGAAAAATTATGCATGCAAACTCATCACTTGTGAAGTAGATTGGTCTTAATGATTTGGATTCATTATTTGAAGTCCATACGTTGGGTTTTGGGGTTAATTAAGCTCACCAGGAAGCTTGGTGAGCTTAAGAACTCTTTAGTCCTACTCTATTTACTAGACATAACAAATTATTTATACAATTAGTTGTGTTTATACATTGTAAACATAAGAAATTATTCAATAAAGCAGTCAATTCATTCAATTAAATAAAAATCCAACGGGATTCAATTCAATCCAACCAAAAAAAAATTTACCTTGTAAGAGATTATTTTGCCTCTTGTATTGAAGAATCTCCAAGTTGCTATACTCCTTTTTGTTGTTTTGACTTTGTGATTCTCCTTTATTTAACACTTAGGCACCAAACTTTGTGGTCGAATTCAGCTATAGGTGATTTCCAATAAAATAAATTTCACTGCGACACCAACATACATCAGAAACGAAAATTCATTAGTACGTACAAATTTAAAAGGGAAATCATTTCTATAAAATTACCAAATTTATTGGAATTGAGAGAGAGAGAGAGATCTTGCACCATTTCAAAGAAAAGAAAGAAACACAAGAGACAGAGAGATACCTTGCACAAGAGAGAAGCATCAGCGAACAAGCAAATACTTCTAATGTTTATATCCGTGAACGAAACTGGATCCAATTCAGATTGCGGCTAAGAATAAGAAATAGCAGCAGCTGCATACATTTGCTCTAAGAATAAATAGATTCTTTCTTGCTTTCTTTCTTTTCTTTGTTTTATGCTTTGCTCAAAGGTGCAGCAAATGCAGCTTTGAATTATTGGAAATTGGACATATTCTTGCCTTGCACAGGTTATTGTCTCCTTTCCCTACCTGCACTGTGCACTCTTTCACTAGCATCTTTGTTTTTTCCTGTCAAGGTAAAAAATACAATGTCAATAGGCACGCAACAAAGAGTCGTCATAAGTCATAAAATTATTTTGCTATAAAAAAGCCAAAAAAAATACTTGAAGTACTGTCAGATTACCAAATTAAGAACAGAAATTTACTAAAACAGTACATCTGTTGGTACATCATTTGAATTATCAATTGCTACTAAATATACCCGGTACGAAGTAGTCTAAAAGAAAAAATACAAGAAAAGAAACGAATTAACATCTGTTATTCTCATACGAATTAACACCTATTATTCTCATGTAGGAATGTCTTTCAATAAACAGAGTGTGAAGATCTCAAGGAGACAACTTTACTCAAGGAACAAGCCCGTGCATCCGAAGTCGATAATGTTTTAGATGACAGCTTGTTTTTTTTCTTATCATCAATGTAAATTTGAAGGATATATATTATTGTATTATGAATGTGTTTTTTTATTAATTATTGTCTCCATTTTATATTATAAACAAGAGTATTTATTCAAAACAGAATTAATAGAATGACTAATTACAACGAATGTTAGAATTATGTCTGCATACCAATTTCGTTGCCATTATAATATAATGGTTGCATTAGATTTATTAATTGCAATCAAAATTTGGTTGCATTTAGAATTACATCTGCATACTAATTTCGTTGCATTAAAATATTTATGATAGCATTAGATTTAATAATTGCAACTAAAATTTGGTTGTAAGAATTGTACAAATTGCAACGATCAATTTGTTGCGATATATTATCTTATTGTTACAATTTTTTGGATGTGATAAATGCACAATTTATTACTATGTATTTCATGCAACTTAAAAATTTGGTTGCAATAATTGTACAAGTTGCAACCATGGATTTCGTTGCGAAATACTATCTTATTGCTACCATTTTTCAGTTGCAATAAATGCGCAAGAGCAACCATTTATTTGGTTGCAATAGATTATTGCTACGAATTTTATGCAACTAAAATTTGGTTGCAAGAATTGCACAAGTTGCAACCATGGATTTCGTTGCGATATACTATCTTATTGCTACAATTTTTCAGTTGCAATAAATGCACAATAGCAACCATTTATTTGGTTGCAATAGATTATTGCTACGAATTTCATGCAACTAAAATTTGGTTGCAAAAATTGCACAATTGCAACCATTGATTTCGTTACGATATACTATTTTATTGCTACCATTTTTCGGTTGAAAATACACTTTTATTGCTACCATTTTTGGTTGCGATAAATGCGCAATAGCAACCGTTTATTTGGTTGAAATACCTTATTGCTACGTTAGTCTAGCAACTAAATTATAGTTGCAATAAACAAATTCTTATTGCAACCAAAGAGTTGGTTGTAAATATATTGCTACCAAAATTATTGCAACCACCAGCAACCAACTTTTTTTGGTTGCAAAATTAATTTATTGCAACCAAATTATACCTATTGCAACCAATTTTTTGTTTGCCCGAAATAGAATTGGTGTAGTGTTTAAAAATCTTAAAATATTATTAAACTTTACAAGTATAAATGCTCATGTATACTTGTGATATAAAAATCTTATTGCACTGGGATCCTTCTTTGTTTCAAAATCTGCCACCAATTTAAATGTCTATTTCTGTTTAATATAAATGACTAGAGCAATGATCAGTGGGCTTTAGTGTAGTGGGATGTGCCCCGTCAATTTACAGAGAGGTCGCAGGTTCAATTCTTGAGAATAACATCTAAAAGAAGTTGGGGTATACCGAAACATTTAATAAAAAAAAATTAAGAAAAAAATACTAGAGAAATTTTTCTTTGGATACCAGATCAATCTGTTCTCAAAAAAAACTCAAGAAATATGACACAATTAATCGATAATCCAACTCCAAATTATTTCTATATATGTTAGGAACTTCACAACTGAAGCATTTGATGAAAAAAAACATAATAAGATAAAATGATGATGTTAGGTAAAGGTATTTTTTTTCTTGGAACAATGTCCTTGTTGTATATATACAAAAATACCGATATGAACTTTTTTGTTGTTCCTTGTAAATTTGGTCTCCCAATGCACAATTTAGAAGCTTAATCATTCATAACTTACCTATTAACAGTAGAAGCTACTAACAAACAATTATGTGCATGCATAAAGTTTTCTCACTAGTTTTATGGTTTTGTAGATAAATCTTAAAACAAACGAGTACATTAAGTCAGTAAAAGGCTACTGGGACTACTATGATATTTTGAAGTCACTGGTACTTGAAACCAATTTGGATGTTTATGGACCATACGGCAAGGAAGAAGGGAATCCTTTGAACACACTTCTTCTCTGCACGGTCGAATTATCGGCTTCTTTGCATTGGTCGGAATTAATTATGTTTCATATTGGAGTTTATGTCAAGGTATTTAATTAAAACTACTATGCCTGTCAAAACTACTGTGAAACTTTTTCTCTAATTACTCTTTGGTGTCCTTTTGGTTTTCTGTAAAATATATATGTTGGTTTGGCTCAAATTGATATATCATAATTTTCCATTGACAAGGGACCAATAAGTAAGTCGGTGCTTTAATTGCGGTGGCAGTGGGGGTTCAACAAGAGATATGGACTCGATGTTTGCCATTTCTCCAATTGATAAAGTCAGTATTCGTCATGGCGATACAATTGACGCTCTTTCTGTATGTTATAAATTTGAAGATTACATTACTGAAAGCACCTCACACTGGGACGGAGAAACAGGAGCACTGACTGAGGTACCATATGCTTGCACTAAACATCAACTTCCCCTGGGCGATTTTACAATTTTTTTAGTATTGTAGATAGATACAAAAGAGTAAAATAACTGGTTGTAAAATTTAAAAGCAACCAACAAACTGTTATTTGCAAAGTTTTCTTTATGGTTTTGTAGATCAATTTTGAAGAAGATGAATACATTAAGTCTGTGGGAGGATATGTTGGCTACTTCAATGACATATTTATTGTGAGGTCACTGCAACTGATAACCAATTTGAAAAGTTACGGACCATACAACAAGGAAGAAGGGACTCCTTTCGAACTCTCTGCTTTTGAGGTAATATCATAGGTTTCCATGGATGTTCTGGATCATACCTCGATGCATTGGAGTTTATGTACAAGTACTAGTATTAATTAATTCTGACAAACTTCTACGAAACTTCATAATTTCTTTATACCATTGACTTTTTCATATATCTTAATTGGTTTTCAATCATTGCTCTAAAAATCAGACTTGGAAGCAGAATTGGTAAGTTAATTGTGAAATTAGAATCTGGTGAATTAGTAGGAATTGGCCGAGTCGGAATGAATACTCGGATTTTGTTCGAAAAATGCTTGTTTTATGCTCTAAAAATAGAAAAAAAATTGTAAAAACATAATTTGTCTCAAAAAATTATGTTTAGAGAAAATATTACACTGAAATAATTCACTAGTGTAATATAAAAATTCAATACTAAATAGGTGGTCTTATGTATTATTAATAAAAACAAACAAACAAAAAAACAATATTACATAATTTATTAAGGACAACTCAGATAAATAACAACTTCACACTCGAAATCGCGCGCCCAAGCTCAGATCACACAACCGAAAGTTGGTCCGATGAAATAAAATTAGATATATTTGGGTGAGCTATGAACAAAAACTGTATAGAGACAATGGTTG
>JAJGRW010000693.1:2755631-2776722 GCA_025461045.1 Carex parvula | reverse complement strand
TAGAGCTGTATAGCTTTTCCTTTTCTTGAGTGACAGCCTGTAGCCTTTGCAAAACTTCTCCATTTACCATGCTGACAAGCTAGGCGCAATTCTGACCCATGTTTCTTTAATGACCCTTCCTTCTTTAGTTGTTGCGTGCATGAATATCTCTGTTTGAAATTGATTTGACCCAAAGAGAACTTCTTACCTCGGTAATGATCTGCCTTTGCTTTTGTTCACGACTTTCTAAAGATATCATCTCTATATTCTGCAGGGTGCCAGCCCTCCATTTGTTCTTATATCGTTTGGTCCATTTGTGGATCAATTATGACCTCCCTCTGTGTGTAATGGTGTATTTGCCGGTTGTACTGAGTCACCGGGCCGGATGAGCCACTTGAGTCCGAGGAGTGGCGCCTGTGTTTCTCTCGGTACCTATCTTTCCATTCTCTATCCCAATAATCTGCCTCATCATCACCATTGTTTCGCGGGATGTTGCTCTTCATTTGGTGAAGTATGTTGCGGCTCTTGCATGGCTGCTCTCAACAGCCATCCCTCCATCTCGAGGTGCACCGCCACCGAGCATTGTGCCTGTGTTGCTGTGACCTATTTCGGGCACGTGTGATGGGTGATAGCACGACACCAGTATCCGGAGCTCTTCGTAGTTTTCATTGCGCGGGAAATCCGACATTCTCTCTAGTGTGCCGAACCCGGAAACTAAGTCGGTAAGGTCCTCCTTTGTCCAGAACCTATGAGGTAAGTCATGTACCTTTATCCGCGCCATGTGTGTTGTTGGATCAGGTATCATGCCTAAGTTCTGTACCCATTTTGCTAGTTGGATCTGCACCCCTTCTCCCAGCTGGAACGCACAAATATCACAGGCGTTGTTTCGGAGCTCGACCGTGGGGAAGATCGCAAGATAGTCCCCCGTGGTCGGTGGAGCTTTTCTAACCTTGAGATGTTGTGGATGCACTCTAAAACGAGCTGCCAAGTGCCGTACTATACGATATTGTAAGGTTGGTGTGTTATGATTGGGTCCTGTCACCACTATTGCTGTTCTTTCGAGAAAGTCGGTGGCCGGTAGTAGGCGGTCTCTGTTTTTGAGAAATACTCTGCCTTCAGGGGGTTGCTTATTTGCAAAGTACTGTGGGTCTATTAAGGTCATTGTTTCCCAGTTGGCTAAGGGGTCCATCTCTCTGTTTTCAGGGGTTTGAGGTTTTGGCTTAGCAGAGACAATTTGTGTGGTGTGAGTTCTGAGTTGTGTGGTGGGATTGTGGGACTGAAGCTGCCTGCGTGGGGGTGTATTTATGGGCACTCTTCCATTAATGCTGTTGGTGCATCTGTTTGATATATGGCCAGAACTGTTGCATAGGCGACATTTAATTTGCCTTGTGCATTCAAATTTCCTGTGTCCTCTCTGCAGACAGTTAAAGCACTTGCCTTGTCTCAGTAAGTCTTCTTTCCACTGTTGGAATCTTGGCTGTTGTTTGGGTAGTGTTGTAGTTCTTGTCTTCCTTCGTACCTCTGTCCAGCCCTCTGCATCTGGTTGCTGTTTTGTTGAGATTGTAGCTGAGATTCCTTCCTTAGTGGGTTTCTGTTTCTCCTCACGCAAGGGAGGTACCCTCTGGGCCGTAGCCACAGTCTGCTCTTGTATGGCCTTCTGTAATGCTTCCTTGTAGGACAGTTTACGGAAGTCCGCCAGCTGTTCATTGCGCCGGATAATCGCCTGTTCTGTCGCCTTCCTGGTTTTGTTACGTGCTGCCAGCCACGGTTCGGTGCTGTCGCCCTGGAGATCACCTTGATCGCCCTTGAGGTCGCCTCTGGTGTGTTGCGCCATCTTTTTGATCACAGGTCGTATCTTTTTGATCACAGGTCGTATTTTTTTAATAACTTAAATTACTAAAAGTAGTTAAACGTGATCAACGACGTTATAAATGTTCATAATGTATTTTGACCCCATATCCTCTTGGTTCACCAAAAGTGTCCAAAACACTTATATTCCTGTTGTTTAACTTCGTGAAATGAAAATCTATAGGAGTAAATCTGATAAAAAGACCTTATCGGTACGACCTTAATATATATATATGCTCGTCGTACGGAAAGTGAACCTTAATATGCTCCAACCAGTTGGATGTCTAAATACAAAATTAAAGTCAACCTTACCCCTTGTTATATGTGTATTTTAATGTCTAATTAATATTTGTGTATATCTATTCTTATAGAGTTACTATAGTTCTAAGGACAAACTAAAAAGTATATTTTCATAAATAATTCATCATTTATTTGGAATAGGACAATCTCATCAAACATACAAATGATTCACGAAAACTGGGCTGATTTGTAATTTAGATACACTTTAAATAGTATATCTATTCCGATTTGTAACCACGCCGGTTAGCTTAATTAATTACAAGTTCTTTATGGAGAATGAAGCAAACATTTTATTACTATTTCAAGTTTCAAAATGTTGTAACTTCCTAACAGAAGTTAGTATAGAAAGTAGAGTGAGGCTACGGTACTATGCATAGCACGGTTGGGTCCGTGCTACGGCTCAATATTTGAGTTTTCAAATCCTAACGGTCGATCCAAACCGTTCAACATGATTATAAAATGAATATGTACTTCTAAAGATATTCTTGTCCTAGGTTGAACGGTTTCAAATGAATTCTTTTGTTTGCAAGTACATATAAAATTTTGTTTGCAAGTAATATTTAAGTTTTAGGACAATCTCATAAAAAAAATTGAAAAAATGTAAAATTTGATTTGCAAGTACATATTCATTTTATAATCATGTTGAACGGTTTGGATCGACCGTAAGAATTTTGAAACTCAAATATTGAGCTGTAGCACGGATCCAATCCGTGCTATGCATAGTACCGTAGCCTCACTCTAGAAAGTAATATACTTCTTGTCCTGGTTGGTAGTATATGCCTTCTTTTGCTTTCAAATGAATTCTTTTGTTTGTTGGTGGACCAGGAAAGTAATATACATTAATAATAAAAAACTATATTACAAGTCCTAATGTTAAGTTTTAAGCATAAACTGATGTGCCTATGATTTAAATTCATTAAGGATTTCTAGATCCTAGATTAGAAAAGACACCTCATCTCCTCTTGCGCATCTCCTCTTGCGGTGCTTTTACTTTATTAGTTTGATTTATTATCCATATAATAAAAAGTATCGGATAGCAGTAGCCAAATATCTTTTCTTTCAAGTTTGGTATCGTAAGATAAGTTTTGGACTGGATATTTTATTTAAGTTTTAGCATGCGCTAGCTACAGTAGTATAACTTTCAGTTTACGATTCATCTTGTGTATTTTTTAATCTATATTTCAACAATTTGATAAGCCAGAAAATTCAAGTTCTAAGGTCATAGTCGGGAGTACCATTTATACTCTTTTTTTTCAGGACACGGACATGGTGATATTCTGATATGTACTCCCATCTCAGCAACAGCAACAACGACGGTCACAACGACAGTAGGAATAGCAAATCCGACAAAGACAGCCTCTCATCATAGAAACTAAACTGAACCTTTTAAGTTCCAAATTAAAGACCTTAATTTAGACAATTACTTCAATGAAAGCAGCATATCACAACATCAGTTCACCATTAAGTGCCAATACAGATGACAAACAAAGAAAGCCCATTAATTGACTCAAACAGACAACAACTTCACTTAAACACAACCATGGTTACTAAGATAACAAATTTAAAATTCCAAAATAAGGAGATTACTGGCATAAGTTATATATCCAGAACCATCCTACAAAAAGGCCAGCATCTTCAGTCTACCAAGATTACGACTTCTTTTTATTTAATAAAACATTGATCTCCATATATTTCTCCAACAAAAACTTTGATTGTAGCACAAGGGAAGAACCATGCACTTCGCCTCTCTTCCACTCCTTGATTGAAACGACTCGCGATTCCGATTGCAACGAGCTTGAAAGATAAGGTCCACCCTGCACCCTAAGCTTACATTCGACATAATTCCGGCCCAGCTTAGGCAGATCAATGTAATATAAAGTGAGAGCTTTACCATTGGGAATGACTTCCTTCACAAGCAGAAACACATCTTCACCAGGTCCAAGCAAGGTATAATAACGATCCTCTTCAAAATCATTGAAATCAAATGTTATAGTGCACGATTCACCATAATTGTGGTGACTGTCGTCACTGTAGTCAAAACCATGGTTCCAGTGGTCTTTCACAAAATGTGCCAGCCATTGTCCTACAACATTGTGCATAAACGAATAAATTAAGGAACCAAAATAATGAGGCTTGATTTTGCAAACAAACTTCTCATGAGAAAATTTGGGAAATCAAGATTTTCCTATCAAGGCTCGCAATAAGACAAATGATTTCAGTAAGCTGTACTATATACAGTTTAAGTTTCAATCAACAACAATATACAACTGTGCTGTACCAACCAATATTTGGTACCATGGCCATTCCACAATATTAATCCCTCCATTTTTGTGCTTATGGTCAATGTTTTTCTTACATGTTAGTGGATTAGTTGTACTATTAAGGGGACAAACAAGTACCGACAAGCAAAAATGTGCACCTGAAAAGGCCTCATGAGCACATCCTGGAATTGGGCATACAGACTGGATGAACTCACACCTATCTTTGTGCAGTTGCATCTGTGAGTAGGAAAGAGACTTGCAGCAACCTAAATTGGCATTAGGGCAACGGACACGCATTGATTCCAACACAGCCTCAAGTGCAATGTTTTGGCCCCCGATCGGTTTATTGCAGGTGGGACAATTGTTTTCTAGTTTTTTCCAGCACAAGAGACACGCGACGTGACCTAATATGCACTGCCAAAAGTATGTGAATTTGTTTAGTTGTTGCATTGCAATATAAAAAAATGCTTCAAGTTGCACAAAAATGAATTAAAAATTTCAACCGCAGTATATCATTGCTTGTGAATTAAACTTGGATTTTACCGAATTTACAGTCTCAGACTCTCAATCACAAATATCTTATGTTTGTGTCTATCATCAAATGTTAGAGATGAGGGCCAAAAAAAGGAGACTAAACACTCATCATTCTTTCAAAGTAAAAATCAAGTAAACAAATAGAAATATTTGTCATCTTTTCAGCAACCTGAAACGAGCCCGTATTAGGCAATAAACTAAGGTGAACAAAATTGTACTTGGATCAATAGGTAATTTTGTTTGTTAATTTCTGAGAAACTAAGGTGAAGTTCGCTGCCTTAATTATCTGATGATAAATTAGGTCATAATCCTTACAAAATGAGATTAAAAAGATCGCTCTTAAGTCTAGGTCGTGCTTAAAGAAAAGAAAAAAAGATATAAATTTCCAGAGAATAATATTGAAAAAACAAACAAACTTGATAAACTGGATGGCACAGCGGATCGAAGCAAATGGAGCACTCCAGTGAATGGGGATCGATGGTGACTACAATCTCTTCTCTTTCTCCAGTTTCTATTTGAGGAGGAGGAGGATTAGAAGTCTCTCCTTCTCCAGTTTGTGTCTTTCTCCGCTTCGGCGCCATGGCAACCTATCTCTTCACTGTCTCCTGTTCGGACAGACAGAGAGAGAGAGTGTAATGGGGCCAAGTAGTTTACAGATGTGTGGTGATTTATAAACATTGGCATTGAGGTCAATGGATGTAAACCTTTCTTTTAATTAATCAAGGCTTGGTAGCCACTACCAAGAATTTTTCAAAAAAGAGAGAGAGAGAGCAGAAGAATGAATTGTGACATCTCTTTCAATTTTGAATAAACCGTTCCGTGTACCCCAATGAGTAAATTTTTAATTAGATAGCAATTTTATTTAATATCAGATTTATACATTTTTCTTAAAAAAATATTTCAAAATGTTAAATTGATAAAAAAAATATTGATTTCAATGAATGAATAGAAATTAATTTTTAAGATATAGAAAATTATACAATGTTTGGTTGTTAGAATTAAGTTACTTTATTCTTCTAATATTTTTATCTCATGAATAAGATGTTGAAAAGGTGAAATAATTTATTCAGATTAATTGATACCTTACCCTTTTCATATTTCTATTTTATTTCTTGTTTGACAACATAAGTATAAAATAGTTTACACTTTACACCATCTCTTACACTATAACTACTTTCCAATATTAATAGGTCAATTTAAGCTGTATCAGATCTGAGTTCCAATAAAAAAATTATCATAATTGTCTATGTATTTTTGTATCTGCACTTGATAATATTAATGAGTGATAGACATGGAGTAGAATTCCCTTTTCTTTAGAATCAAAATAAATAGATAATTTATAAGAGTATTTTTATGCTCTACACCAATAAATATAAAGTCTACAGTGTTAGATATAATACGTGCAAAAAGTATGTCATTTGTATTATTTTTTTTATAAATTTGTACATATTAAGAATAATATTGTTTTGCTACACGACTTTGCGAGCATAGTTAATTATATGACTTGTTGTTATGTGGCTAGTCATGTTGTGACGTAATTAAATTACGTGTCGTGCCGTAATCTAGTTAAATTTTCATGTGATGTGTCGTACTGAAATAATTACAATCCGTGAATGGTCACGATACGTTAGTTACGTCGTGATCACACGTGACGTTATTGGTCACGTTCAATTATTTTTTAGTAATTCAAGTTAGTTTATTGAAAAAAAATGAAATTATAAAATGAATGTAGAAAAATTGTAAAAAATATAAAATAAAGAAATAATGTAAAAAAAAATAATGTTAATAATAAATAAATTTATTAATTGTGAATTGAGTAGCATGAAAAAATGTTTGTGCAAAATTTTTACTTTTTGACAGCTCATGTGATTTCAATTAATAAAAATTCTGAGTAGGCCTTGGCACATACTTTGATTTCAACGGATATAAACCTCGTGCGATTGCACTTTATAAACTACCAAAATTTATTAAATGAAATGTGTGAAATGTGGAAGGTTTATAAAATTTGAATATTCATATTTCTTTGCTATATATTATTTTTAGGTCCCGTGATTACAAGGATTGTTCTCACCATAGTGATAAATCAATAGTTCGGATTCGGTTCAGCGAGTTCAAAAATTCACGATTCGAGTATAATTTGGATATATTTCGAAAATGATCCAGTACAACAATAAAGCAAAAAAACAAACCAAAAAAACCCTAAAATTTTTTTTTTTAATTTTAATTTTTTCTTCACATTTTTATTGCGAATAATTCGTAATTTGCGTTTATACGCGTTTTATTGGCGAATAAAACGTATTATATGTTTTTTTGCATTTTATTTGGAGTTCGGTTCAGTAATATCAAAAACATTTAATACGTGAATAAAACGTTAATCTTGTTACTATGGTTCTCACTACTTGTAATCTAGTACAAGGTGTATGCACGAAGAGTGGCCCTGTATCATTTCCCATTCTGAATAAGAAGTTGAGAGAAGTCGATTGCAATCTTTTTATATTTTTATTTTGCTTTTGCCAAAAAGAGTAAACATGTATGAGATGACAATTTATAATTTTGAAAAATAAAAAATGAATTGACAGTTGGATAGGATACAGAGCCATCTAACATATAGGTTCATCATGATTTCACAGATAAATTAATGCTGCTTTGTTCAAGGTAGATATCTCAATTAGAGGTGTCAATGGCACTATTTTATCTGTTCATCCGACCCGTACCATATCCGATAAAACGGATATGAGTAAGATTTTTTTTTTTGTAAATTTAGTGAGTACGGGTATGGATAAAGATTTTTTTTCATTATCTAAACGGATAAGGGTACGGGTAAAACCTATTCCGTACCCGTTATCCGATCGGGTAACTATATAAAAAATTATATATATTATATATATTAATGAGAAATGAATATTAATTCTTCAACCATTCTTGATAGTTGTGTTACGTTTAATTAACTATTAAAGCACGTAAATAAATTTCAGCAAATCTTAATACAGTTTAGACTTTTTAAACACGTATATATATTTGTGAAATGAATTTGTTTTAATTTATTAATTAGTAAAATAATACTTTTGTTTATTATAATAGCATTATCCGTTATTTATTCGCTATCGTTTTGCAATCCGACATCCATAAGGGGTAAGGGTAGAGTACGGGTAAGGTAATTCGTAGCGGTTAAGGGTAGAGTACAGATAAGAACAATTTGTAATGGGTATGGGTAGAGTGGGAAAAATGGCACGGCGGAGCCGGTTCCGTCACGGAATGGCACGGCACGCGTTTCAGTTACGTGCTATGACCATTCGCGTGCCGTGCCCATCTTTTGAAACTTTGGCACGGCACGGCACGGCACGTAGTCACGCGAGTCACGTGTATTTAGGTCACGTGAGTCACGCGAGCCACGGCACGTTTAGGCACGGCGTGACTCACGTGGCATGACCATTCGCATGCCGTGACCACCCATTAATATTTTGATCACGACACGGCACGACACGTGAAAAATTAACTTAGTCACGGCACAAGACCAAAATCACGGCGTGTTAGTCACGGCACGGCACATTTTTCCCACTCTAGATATGAGTATGAAAATGTTTCCACCCGACCCTCCGTACCAGCTGACACCCCTAATTTCAATGCTACTATGTTAAAATTATTATCTCTTTGTTCACACTCATTATTTTGTTCCATAACATTATAAAATAAAAAGATGAATCGAACTTGTAAAATTAATTTTGAGAAAATTTCAAATGTGATACGGTCGGTACGAATCATTCCAAGCGGTGAGCCAATTCATACCGACATCTTTATTTTCTTTTTGCCACCGCTTAAACAAGTTTTTTGCTAGTTAAGTGGTGCAAAAATGAAGGAAAGAGTAATCCTAGAAGATCACAAAAAAAAGAAATTTGAAGGTGCCTAATTTTTTTTTCCATCTTGAAAATAAGATAAACTCAATAACCACTATTTTTGAATTCTTTTTAAATTACGAGGTTCAGACCTATAATATGCACAATCAGTCTATTGGTTGCGCAATTCTAAATATAGCGATATTCTAAATATAGCGATATGAATTCCGGAGCGCGATGGTCTAAATATAGTGGCAGTGGTAGCGTGACATAAGCCTACTCTACCACATGAAAATAAAAATAGTCGTCGATCGAATGTGGCAGAAAGAAAAACAAAAAATATACGTCAGCTAATCTCTTCACAGGAATCACATCAACGACTCAGTGACTCACTACATTTAATAATTTTTTTATGGTTACAGAGTTGCGAATCCAGATCCTGTATCTTTTGCGTAATATCAGAGCTCAACATTGTGATATACTTTTTTGAGTGAGCCTACGGTGCTATGCATAGCAAGGATGGCTAGTGTACTACGGCTCAATATGATACTTTTAAAATCTTAACGGTCGATCCAACTGTTCAATGTGATAATCATATAAATATGTACTTGCAAACTAAATTTTATATTTTTTCGAATTTTTTTACTATTTTTTTAGATAGGTAGAAATATCAGTGTTTTCTGAAAATTCTGGACCATCAAAATTCTACCTATCTAAAAAAATAGTAAAAAAATTCAAAAAAATATAAAATTTAGTTTGCAAGTACATATTCATATGATTATTACATTGAACGGTTGGATCGACCGTTAGAATTTTAAAAAGTACCATATTGAGCCGTAGTACACTAGTCATTCTTGCTATGCATAGCACCATAGGCTCACTCTACTTTTTTTACCTTGAAAGCAGATTGTGATATCAAACTCTCACCCAAGCTCGGCAATGATACATCACCACTCTCAGTGCACACAACTTATACAAGATTGCAAAAATTGAGAAGAAACCTTGAAATAACATGAGGTGTATAAAATAGTGACAAAGAAATATGTTCAAATTTTATAAACCTTCAAAACTGCACATGGTTCTTCTAATTAATTTTTAATGATTTATAAAGTGTGATCAAGTGAGGTTTATAAATGTTCATGTCAAAGCATGTCTTAAACAACATGCCGAATCACGATTGATTCAGTGAAATAACATGGGATGTCAAAAAGGTTAAAAAAAATTACATATGAAAAAAAAAAAACAATTATGCATGCTACTTAGTTCATACTTAATATATTTATCTTTTTAAAACATAACTTTTTCAACACTATTTCATTATATCATATTACAATTCTTTTACATTATTTTACAATTTTTATAATTTTTCAATAAACTAACTTAAATTACTAAAAAATAGTTAAATGTGACTAGTAACGTCACGTGTGCTGATGACGTGACTTGATCACGTACTGTGATCATTCTCGTACCGTGACTATTTCTCGTAATTTTGTCATTGTATAACACGTTACATCAAAATTTGACATGGCCACAATACGTCATCTTAATCATAACTTGTCAATCATATAACGATGAATGCTATAATTAACCATGGTTCCAATTTCGTGTAATGAACCTTACTAATTTAACTATGTAAAAATTTATAAGTAAATAATAAAAATGACCCAAATTTTCTGAACACATTTTCTCTAAAATTGCAAATTATATTTATTTTGTAGAACATAGAAAATACTATTAAAGAATTATGTTTTTAGTTTTATTCTCAATAACAAAGATTCTACCACTCTCTCTGCCATATCTTAATAATATTAAGTGAAGATATAATTACACAGTCGACAATTCTGGTCATTTTTATTCAAACATAAAATTGATGCAATTGGACTCATTAATTTTGAAAAAAATAACAATCTAACAGCATCTTCATTCATGAAATTGATTAGCAATTTCAAACAATTGTCAAAGAGTAAGAGAAATAAACTTCAAACTTAATTTAACAACGACATCTATGCAATTGATTAACAATTGCTTTTTTGAGAGTGAAAACAGAGATGAAAGGTTTCACTTAGTAAAATCTTTCAATATTTGCAATTGCACTGCATCATTAAAAACAAAATTAAAAGCAACAACAATGAGACTTTTTTTTAATTATCAGCAAGAATTTTGAAATTAATTAAAAATAAAAGATGATGGAGATACTCTATATACAATTCAATTCAACAAAAAATAACAAAAAATTATATCAATTTAAAGTTAAATAATTTGTAACTCGGTCGAACCCAAATCTAAAGAATTGAATCATATTTTTAATTTATCTTTGTATAAAAATATTATTTATGATAATTCAATTTTGTATATAATAGTTCCAAAACTGAAATGAAGGAAAGTGATGAATCAGATCTAATGGCCCAGATTTAGGTACATTTTCTTATTTAAATACTAAATAGTTATTTATTCTAACTCTTCTATATTTATTGTTAATTTTTCATTGATTGCAGAAATATATGAGTGATGACAATTTCCAAGGTATGTGAATACTAAATACTTTGTCTGTTCCCTTATTTGCAGTTTGGTTTCAAACAAAGAACTATAATCAAAATATGAATTGAATTAGTAGCATAAAAATCAAATTAGTTAGATTAGAAGCAACATGAATTGAAAGTTCTAAAATCTATTTGCCGTGTCTACTGCCCACAGCACACTGATGAATACACCGATGAATACAGATGGTGGCTTGATTGTGTAGATTGCTTGTCTAAGTAGATAGGTCTAATAGTGGGTTAGGGTTTTGTGCAATATCGATTTGTTCTTGGGTTAATATTTGCTTAGTTCTTTAGATTTGTTCTTGGGAGTATTGAATAATAATGAGATACTTTGATTTTGCAAATTTGATACTTTGATTTTGTAAATTTGATACTTTGATTATTGTGTTATTTAGTGATATTTTGATATAATATAGTATGATTAATTGGAATTGTTGAGTGTTGAATTTTATTGGCCAGCAAATATAGTATGATTAATTGGAATTGTGGTACAAAAATAATTGGCAAAACAAAAAAAAATGGAATCAGGATTGGCTGTTTAGCATTGATCGATCCTGATATCTAAGGAACAGTGTCGGGCTACAGTAACTTCGACCCTGATAGCTACGAATCAGGAACGGCTATTTGGTATAGTCCAATCTTGATACTATAAATCTAGATCAGCTGTTAATATAGACCATTCTTGATTGTCTGAATTAGTAACGGCTAATACCAAACGACTGTTCCTGATTAGGGTATCAGTATCGGCTATTTGACCGATTTTGATTAGTGATACTATCAGTAACGCCTGCATGAGTATCCCTGTAGGTCCGATTCTGATGTCCCTTTTTGACCGTTCCTGATGTTTGGTTCTCCACTAGTATGTAAAATCATAATTTGGAGGTTGTTTTTCACTACATGATCCTAATTCCACGAATTCCTGTGTATATGATAATAACCTTTAGCCACTAGCATATCTATAATTATGCCCCATTAGTAAAAGAATATTAATTTTGTTGAGAAACAAGTTATAAAGGATATTTATATAATAGTATAATTATAAGATAGTTTAGGGTCCTATTTGTAATTGTGCACTCATATAACCCAACAGGGTGAATCAACGAAGATTATGTTTTGAATTGCAATTAATTTTATTTTCCTTGAATAAGTTATCTCATCCACTACAAACCCAATTTCTCGTAATAAGTATAAAATCCTGTTCTACAAGGCCTCCCTCTAATTGTATGTGTTTATGCCTGTCTGTGCGGTGCTGATTTACTAAAAATGGCTATTTGAGAGCTGTTGATGTTTATGAGATGGTCAATAAATAAGAAAAAAAAATTAGGATCATATTGTATCCATACAAGTTTGATAGTAATTTATATATCTGAATCGGAGTTGTCCGATTTGTGATGATCAAGTGCGTATGAACCTTACTGATTAACACTATATTGGCCCCGCTCAAAGCTCGGTTTTCTGATTGAATACTAATTATAATTAATTTACCTTTCCTAATATTAATTTAAATCTAACACCTTAGAATAAGAAATGAGTTTAGTATGTATTGAACTTAATTAATGCTAGTAAGTCGGTTTAATAATTTAGATTTATGGATTGAGCCTGACAGTTTTATATATGGTTGAAAAAAAAAGAGAGAATGAGTCACATTTATCAAATTCGAATTCGTTATGATAATCATTCAAGGTATTGCTATCTATATGATCCCCTCCAGAATTATTTCTAAACTGTAACATAAATGCTGGAACACAGAAGTTGTATTTCTTTTTCTTTTTTTCTTTTTCTTATGAAAAGCTCCTAGACATACAGCAGTTGCATTTTAATTCTGTTAAAAAAAAAAATCTATGTTCTGAACTCTTACATGGTTCGTAGCAGTACTAGTCCTATGTGCAGCTCTTCAAGGATATAGCAAGTAACACTGAAATCAATCCTATTTCAGTGATTGGATGAAGCAAACATAAATATAAAATAGGAAAATACAGACACTTTATTTGATAAGCCAGAAAATTCAAGTTCTAAGGTCATAGTCATGAGTATCATTTATACTCTTTTTTGTCAGGACACGGACATGGTGATGTGAAGATATGTACTCCCATCTCAGCAACAGCAACAACGACGGTCACGACGACAGTAGCAACAGAATAACTGACACACAACACCTCGTCATAGAAACTAAACTGGAACTTTTTAAGTTTCAAATTAAAGACCATAATTTAGACAACTTCAATGCAATCAGTTCACAATTAAGTGCCAATACAGATGACAAACAAAGGAAACCCTTAAAAGACTCAAAACAGACAACAACTTCACATAAGACAACCATGGTTAATTACTATGATAACAAATTTAGAAATCCAAAATAAGGACTGGCTCAAGTTATATATCCAGAAGCATCCTACAAAAGGCCAGCATCTTCAGTCTAACGAGATTACCACTTCTTTTTATCTAATAAAACATAGACGCTCATAACCTTCCTATTTCTCTCCAACAAAAACTGTGATGGTAGCAAAAGAGAAGAACCATGCACTTCGCCTCTCTTCCACTCCTTGATTGAAACACATCGCGATCCCGATAGCAACCAGCTTGAAAAATTAGGTCTACCATGCACCCAAAGCTTACATTCGACATAATTCCGGCCCAGATCAGGCAGATCAATGTAATATAAAGTGAGAGCATCACCAACATTGGGAATGGCTTCCTTCACAAGCAGAAACACATCTTTACCCGGTCCAAGAATGCATATGGTACAATAACGATCATTTTCATGGTCAAGAAATTTTGTAGTATAGTATTCACCATACTTCATGGAATGGTCCACGTCGCTGCCGGCAGGGACGGTGTTGTGGTGGTCTTTCAGAAAATGTGCCCGCCATTCTCCTACAACATTGTGCATAGACAAATAAACGAACCAAAATAAGCTTTGATTTTGCAAACAAAATTCTCGTCAGAAAATTTGAGAAATCAAGATTTGCCTATCAAGGTTCACAATAAGACAAATGATTTTAGTAAGCTGTACTATATATGTGCAGTTTAAGTTTCAATCAACAACAATACAACTGTGCTGTACCAACCAATATTTGGTACCACCACCATTCCACAATATTAAGCCCTGCATTTTTGTCCTTATGGTCAATGTTTTGCTTACATGTTAGTGCATTAGTTGTACTAATACCGGGACAAAAATGTGTCGACAAGCATAAATGTGCACCTGAAGACGCCTTGTGAACACAGCCTGGAATTGGGCATAAAGACGGGGCGAACTCACACGTATCAGTGTGCACTTGCCTCTGTGAGTAGGACACAGACTTGCGGCAACCTAAATTGGCGTAAGTGCAAGGGACATGTGCAGCTTCCAATACCTTCTCGAGTGCGATATTGCGAAATTGTACACGAAGCTTGCAAATGTGACATTTGTATTTTAGTTTAGACCAGCAGGTGGGACACGCCACATGGCCATTCTTGCACTGCAAAAATATGTGAATTTTTTCAGTTTTTGTTTGTGCAAACAGAAAAGGAAGAAACAATAAATAAAAATTGTCATCGTTTGAGAGTGCAAGCAAACTCATAATCCACCATACGAATGCTAATTAATTTATGAGAGAATAAAAACTAGGCCTTGAGAGTATAACAATCCTTAATTAGGTCACTATTGGAGGCCATAATCCGTACAAAATTGAGATTAAAAGAAGAAGAAGATATCGCACGTAGATCTAGGTTGTTCACATATTGAATCTGAATTGGTTCACAAGTTTTCCAGGAATTATAAAAATTTACACAAACTAGAAGAAAAAAGAGATAAATTTCCAGAGAATAATATTGAAAAAAAAAAAGACCTGCTTAACAGGAGGGTACAAGGGATGGAAGCAAATGGAGCAATCCAGTGAGTCGGTCTGCATTGTGACTACATCTTTTTCTTCTCTAGTATCATTTTGAGGAGACGAAGGATTCAAAGTCTTTCCTTCCTCGATTTTTCTCTTTGACGGAGAATTCAAAGTCTTTCTCCGCTTCGCCATTTCACCTTCGTCTTCCATCTCAGCACATGAGAGAGCAAATCAAACAACCAACACCAAAAACCAGGAGAGAGAGAGATAGGGGTTTATATTCAAAATTGAATTATCATAAATAATATTTTTATACAAAGATAAATTAAAAATATTATTCAATTCGTTAGATCTGGGTCCGACCGAGTTACAAATTATTAACTTTAAATTGATATAATTTTTAGTTGTCTGTTGTTGAATTAAATTGTATATAGAGCATCTCCATCATCTTATATTTTTAATTAATTTCAAAATTATTGCTGACAATTAAAAAAAAGTCTCATTGTTGTACTTTTAATTTGTTTTTAATGATGCAGTGCAATTGCAAATATTGAAAGATTTTACTAAGTGAAACATTTCATCTCCGTTTTCAACTCTCAAAACAGCCAATTAATTTGTTGACGGGCATTAAAAAGCAAGTGTTAATCAATTGCATAGATGTTGTTTTTTAATTAAGGTTGAAGTTTATTTCTCTTTACTCTTTGACAATTGTTTAAAATTGCTAATCAATTTCATGAATGAAGATGCTGTTAGATTGTTATTTTTTTCAAAATTAATGAGTCCAGTTGCATCAATTTTATGTTTGAATAAAAATGATCAGAATTGTTGACTGTGTAATTTATATCTTCACTTAATATTATTAAGAGATAGCAGAGAGAGTAGTAGAATCTTCGTTATTGAGAATCAAACTAAAAACATTAATTCTTTTCTATGTTCTACAAAATAAATATAATTTGCAATTTTAGAGAAAATGTGTTCAGAAATTTGTTTCACTTTTAATATTTACTTATAAATTTTTACATAGTTAAATTAATAAGGTTCATTACACGAAATTGGAACCATGGTTAATTATAGCCTTCATCGTTATATGATTTGACAAGTTATGATTAAGATGACATATTGTGACCAAGTCAAATTTTGATGTAACGTGTTATACAATGATCAAAATTACGAGAAATAGTCACGGTACGAGAATGATCACAGTACGTGATCAAGTCACGTCATCAGCACACGTGACGTTACTAGTCACATTTAACTATTTTTTAGTAATTTAAGTTAGTTTATTGAAAAATTATAAAATAATGTAAAAGAATTGTAATATGATATAATGAAGTAGTGTTGAAAAAGTTATGTTTTAAAAAAAATGAATATATTAACTGTGAACTAGTAGCATGCATAATGTTTTTTTTCATATGTAATTGTTTTTAACTTTTGACATCTCATGTATTTCACTGAATCAATCATGATTCGGCATGTTGTTTAAGACATGCTTTGACTTGAACAGTTATAGAACCTCAAGTGATCACACTAATTTCTAAATCATTAAAAATTAATTAAAAGAACAGTGTGCAGTTTTTAAGGTTTATAAAATTTGAACATATTTCTTTGTCACTTCAACATTCAACATTTTGATACATATCCTGCCTCGAGAAGTGAGATTTATTAATTGTTTGAGTTGAGAGCCTTTTTCTTTTTTCATTTTTTAATAAAAACTATAAAATTAAACCCGAAACAAAATTTTCTGTTTTGGGACCGGAAATTTTGTTCCATGTCTCTATTGATGAAATCGAAAACTTAATTTCCAGTTCTAGGAACCGGAAATTTTGTTTCCGTTTTGGTTATTTTTGGAAATCCAAGCAAAGAAGGTGCAGATTGTGAAATTAATTAATAATTTTGAATATTAATAAAAATTTCGGATTTTATACACCTCATGTTAAATATTTCTTCTCAATTTTTGCAATCTAGTACAAGTTGTGTGCACTGAGAGTGGTGCTGTATCACTGCCAAGCTAGGGTTAGAGTTTGAGAGACAAGTATATCACAGTCTACTGTCAAGAGAAAAAGTAGATCACAATCTTAAGCTCTGATATTACGCAAAAGATACAGCATCTGGATTCGCAACTCTGTAACCATAAAAAAGTATTAAATATAATGAGTCACTGAGTCGCTGATGTGATTCATGTGAAGAGAGTAGTTGATGTACATTTTTTTGTTTTCTTTGTGCCACATACGATCGACGACTATTTTCATTTTCATGTGGTAGAGTAGGCCTTTTTGGCTTCAACAGTCCGTCGGGGTGAAGATACAGGATCTGGATTCGCAACTCTGTAACCATAGAAAAGTATTAAATGTAGTGAGTCATTGAGTCGTTGATGACTTGATGTGAATACTGAAGAGATCAGATGATGTATATTTTTTGTTTTTTTTAGTGCCACATAGATCGAAGACTTCCAATATAAATGTTTTTACTCGAAGACTAGTCTACCAATATATACTTCAGGTTAAAATATCTAATTTGACCAATTTAAGCTAATTGAGCTGTTTGCTTGTTGCATGCATTGTGCACCATCATACCCCAACAGTGATATGACTATACAATAAAAAATATATATTCAAAACACACAATAAAAAAATATAAATATATTCAAATATTAATACTAAAGTACACCCAATTTTCTCCTAATACAAAAGTGCATAGCTAATTACAAGACTCGTTACTTAGATTACATATCGTGCCATGCCATAATCAAAATCCACATAATCAAAATCATGAGAAATATCACTACACGTAAATGATCACGGTACGTTATTCACATGACGTTATTACTCATGTAATTTTTTTTAAAGTAATTTAAGTTAGTTTATTAAATATATATATAATTAAAAAGAATGTAGAAAAATATAAAAATTATGAAATAACGTTAATAAAATTATTTTTAAAAGAACAAAAATATTAATTTTGAATTGATTAGCATGTAGAATTGTTTGCTTTCTTTTCACGTCTAAAATTTTATTTTTTTCGTATTTTATTATGGGACTTTCTAGAATTAAAATCATGACTTTAATAAGTATAAATCTCATCCGAACAATTTATAAAGCACTAAAATTTATTAAATGAAGTATGTGAAGTTTTGAAGGGTTATAAAATTGAACATGCTTTTTTTTACTATTATACGCCTCATATGATTACAATATTTTTTGTCACTGCTTGTAATTTAGCAAAGGTGGGTGCACAGAGATGGTGCTGTATTTTTAAGCTCAGATAGAGTCAAACTGAGATATCACACAAAAAATATAGGACGACCAAGACATGATTTTGATTTCAAATGATATAATTTTGAATTGTCTATAGTTCATGTGAATTGTATTTATGTTAATTTAATTCTTTTTTTCAATCAATGGATCTAATTAAAATTGCACAATTTTTTTTTAAATTCATCTTTAAATCAAAATCCAATTTACAGTGTCATGTTGTATCATCCAACAGAGTAGTTACGACACGTTGTCGTGCCGTGCTGTCACTGAGTTAATCACGCCAAAACTTTTATACATCCTCGTGCCCGGCTCGTCTGTGTACTTTTATATCCGCACTTAATAATATTAAGTTAGTGATAGACATGAAGTTATTGAAGTTTCTTTGTTTATAATTAAAATTAAAAAAATTATAAGAGTATTTTTTTATACTTGATAATAATAATAATAACTATGATATTTGCAATTTCAAAAGATGTACATGCAAAAATTTTGTGCCATTTATCTTTTTTTTTTTTTTTTAAGTAGAAATGTAGGAGTCATGCTCCTAGTTGTACTATTTATCTTATTTACTTACAAATTTATATGTCCACTTCATGATATTAGAAGCACAAGTAAAATTATGGTAGACTGATTTTGTATCACTTCAAATATTATTTGTTTTTTAGAAATATAATGGGGACTTTTATTTATTGAAATATTTCTAAAGATAAATTATGTTCTCTAGTAGAATGGATCCTATATTGGAAGAGATATCAAGTATCTTGAATAAACAAACTTTAAATATTGAAATAATAATTGCACATCTCTGTTTTATATTTTCATTTTGCTTTTGACAAAAGTGTTTACAACTATACATGCATGAGATGACAAATTCACAATTTTTGGAAAAAAAAGAGATGATGAATTGACAGTTTGATAGGATCTAGCGATATCTAGCATATAGGTTCATCATGATTTCACAGAGAAAATCAATCCCACGTTGACCTTTGTTCATGAGAGAACAAATTCACAATTTTTGGAAAAAGAGAGAGGATGAATTGACAGTTTGATAGGATCTAGAGATATGTAACATATAGGTTTATCATGATTTCACTGAGAAACCAATGCCACTTGGACCTTTGTTCATAATAGATATTCTAAAATAGCAGTTTTAACTTCACATAAAAATCAATGCCACTATATATGTTAAAATTTTCATTATAAGATTCACTGCCAACGATGAACTAAACCGTTGAAATTCATTTACTTCGTGAGTAATAGATCTATATATAAAATTTTAAAAATTTGAATTTATTGTAAAAAAAATAATAAAAAATAAATACATAAATAATTAAATTATAAAAAGTTTATAGATATTTTTGACAACGCAAAATATATACATGCATCATGTAAAAATAAACTATTATATTCATCGTGTGAAGGTAAATTATTATATCTTATGAACCTAATGAACGAAAGAAAAATTGTATAATTAAATTTGCGTAATATTTATGACAAGTCACAGCATTTATTCGTGGTTGAAACTTGAATCTGATTGAAAACTTAAAAAACATCTTTGGTATCACACAAGTGGTTGACGAACAAAAAAGGGCAAAAAACGATCCCATCATTATGTCTAGTCATATCATTATAGCTACCTCTGGTTTAAAGGTTAGAAATACGAGGTGAATGAATTTATTTTTTATAATTTTGTTATTCTTTTGTCCCAACTCCCAACCCGACGAGTCGACATTTTTATTAATATCCAAAGTTTAATACAAATTATTAATTCTGGTCAGAACTCGATTCAATATCGAAATATACCCAAGCCGGTCGGAAAATGGCCGGCTTAGGTCCCTCCCTAAGCCGGCCATTTTCTGGCCGGCTTGGTACCATTTTTTTTTTTTTTTTTTTTAGAGAGAGACACTATGAAGATCAAAATTCTGAACTCTAACATTGAAAATTTGAAATTTTTATTTAAATTATTTGTTATATTACTTCTTTAATTTATAATTAGCATATTTATACTAAAATACGATAGATTAATTGAATTATGTTGAATAACACTAAATTATGTTAAATTAGGTTAAATTACATTAAATTACGTTAAAATACGGTAAATTACGCTAAAATACGATATGAATAGGGACGATATCTTCACTGAAAAGGAGAAAAACAACCATGAAACTTCAAACGGTCATAAAACGGCGCTCGAGTGTCTGATTTCAGCAAATGACCACTTTTCGGAAAGCTTGCGAAAATACGCATGCGTTCGTGCTTGCTACGCTGAATTCCGAAATTCAGAATCACCAAAAAACTAAGGAAAGAGTCTCAAAACTTGAGTTGAAGTTTCCGATTCAGATTTTCATTTCTATTATTCAATCCAAATAGCTCAGTAAATTAGTTACATCATGAACTTGTAGAATACCAATTTTTACTATTTTCAGAATTTTTTTACTATTTTTATGATTCATGAAAGATGAGCAAAATCAGTCTATCCAAACCGTAATTTTGTATAGTTTAGCGTAATTTACCGTATTTCAGCATAATTAGCGAAGTTATTGTAATTTTACGTAATTTAGTATAATTGAACATAATTTATTGTAATATAGTGTAATTCAATATAATTTCAAGTATTCTAGCGTATTTAGTATAAATATGTTAATTATATATCAAAAGAAGTAGAGGAGGGATCAAGTTACAACAAAGTTACAACAATCATTTTTTTCATTTTCAAGTCCAAAC